>JAJSOF020000033.1:36508311-36544622 GCA_025594305.2 Periplaneta americana | reverse complement strand
CTTACAGATACAGTATTTTATACTGTTCTATAAGCGAAATGTGTTGGAGTATTTCAAGTTTACCAACAATTTCTAAATTAAAATATCAGATAATAGATTTTGTCTGAAAAAAAATAGGTTTTAGAAAATAAAGCATACTTTTAAATATACAGACGTGGAAAAATTATTAGCAAAATTGAAGATTTTTATTATATTTTTTTTACAAAATATGATTCTTCAATTCAGTATACAGTTGACATTTTTGCGTATTTACACATTAAAAAAATGAAGATTTGTATTGTATATTTTCAAAATCTGACTCTTCAATTTGGACTACAGCTGATATTTCGGATATTTCCGAATTATTAGCGAAACTGAAGATTTTATAATATATTTTTACTAAATTTGACTCTTCAATTTACACTGCACTGACATTTTTGCATATTTACAAGTTACTGGCAAAATTGAAGATTCTTGTTATATAGTTTTACAAAATTTGACTCTTCAATTTAAACTGCAGTTGATATTTTTGCACATTTACAAGTTATTGGCAACATTGAAGATTTTCATTATATATATATTTTTTTCAAAATTTGACTCTTCAATTTAAAATGCAGTTGACATTTTTGCATAGGCCTATTTCTATCTACTGTAATGATAGAAATATGCAAAATTGTCAATTGTAGTCTGAATTGAAAAGTCAAATTTTGAAAACACAATTATCATAAAAATCGTAAATTTTGTTAATAATTTGTCCACGTCTGTAATTTTTCAGTGACAAATAGCGGAGTTGGCAAAAAATAAATTTAGCATTGGATTCAAAATGTAATAAATATGTTCATTATGTTATTTGGTCAAAATCGGTTTTTGAGCGAAATAGCAGGTTTTGAAAATAACAAATCATTTATCCCCGCAATTTTTCATTCCCAGAATTCCGCCCTGTATAACATAGTTAACCTTAACACGACCCCCTTATACCGAGAGCACCAAAAAAGTATGAACGATTTTTAAAATTATTAATCTTGGACTAATTTTATATAATTTCAATTATTACTGCAGTTGTTTAGAAATAGGACATGGGAGATTCATGCTCAATAGATAAGATTTTGAAAATTACTGCTAGGAATGGCAATACAATTATTTGATAATTATTTGCGTTACAAGGCTGATATGCAGAACATGGAATTGTCTGAACGATCGATAGCGAGTTGAGAGAGAGAGAGAGAGAGAGAGAGAGAGAGAGAAGTAACTCGTCCGGCCTTAATTAAGGATGACCACGAGGATCCGGAAATTAATAACAAACAAATGTAATCAATCAAATATGAATATTGTTATAAAAATAAAATGCAATAATTAAGCACCATTGATTATAATTATAAAATAAAAACTTAGAAGATGACTATAAAATTATACTTATAAATAATAGATTTTATTTAAAATTAGCATATCCTTAATTAAGGCCTTCTGAGAGGTATAAATGAAATTGTATAATCTGCAGGGAATCTTTAAGAATTTGCGAGATGATTTTTTTTTTATTTCAAAAGATGATACTGATAATTGTTTCAAAAATTATATGTAAATTTTGATAAAGAACTCCGAGCACCAAAAAATAAATCTATCACTGACCAATTGAAGAGAGGGATGCTATACTTGGCACTAAGGTAGGGAATACAAGGTTCATAAATGGCCCTCTTTTCCTGATCAACCTGATGAACTTGGTTTAGTTACAACATTTTTATAGCTTTGGTTACCACATCGGAAATAAATTCCGCATTATAAATTTCAATTTCCGAAACTTCACCATTGAGTGCAAATTAAAATCTAGTCTACGTAATTTTTAACTCCCCTAATATCCCCTGAGAGCAGTCCTTCCATGCTCCCGACGAGATGTTTCCATACTATATCGGCTCTAGAACAACTTCTTCAGTAATTTCCGTACCTCCGTCTCTTCTCTCATCCAGCGGCATCTGATTTCCTCCGATTATTTATATTGTCGTTGTGTCTTTTGCTATTATAATGTCATTGTACAGTTTCCTTTGCACTCATATTTCATGTTCTTCACTCACCTTACTCGCCCAAAAGTACGCAATGCTTGATCTATTTTCCTCTGTCTTCCTATAATCGTTGTCATAAAAATTAATAATATCCTCCGTATTTTTGTCGGCTCCCCTTAAACTTTCTTACAAAACTGTCGAGAGATGCGTAGTTTACTATGTTGCATACCTTTACGTAGTTGGGTTGACGAATAGGGCGTGGAACAAGAATAACAAGGGGAATATTGGGAGAACAAGAAGAATTCATGGAATACAAACGGGACAATGGGAATCAATGAACGAGAGGAGGATAAGGAAATCAGTAAGAATACTAGAACACTTACTTACAAATGGCTTTTAAGGAACCCGAAGGTTCATTGCCGCCCTCACATAAGCCCGCCATCGGTCCCTATCCTGAGCAAGATTAATCCAGTCTCTATCATCATACCCCACCTCCCTCAAATCCATTTTAATATTATCCTCCCATCTATGTCTCGGCCTCCCCAAAGATCTTTTTCCCTCCGGTCTCCCAACTGACACTCTATATGCATTTCTGGATTCGCCCATACGTGCTACATGCCCTGCCCATCTCAAACGTCTGGATTTAATGTTCATAATTATGTCAGGTGAAGAATATAATGCGTGCAGTTCTGCGTTGTGTAACTTTCTCCATTCTCCTGTAACTTCATCCCTCTTAGCCCCAAATATTTTCTGAAGCACCTTATTCTCAAACACCCTTAACCTATGTTCCTCTCTGAGTGAGAGTCCAAGTTTCACAACCGTACAGAACAACCGGTAAAATGGTTTTATAAATTCTAACTTTCAGATTTTTTGACAGCAGACTAGATGATAAAAGCTTCTCAATCGAATAATAACGCGCATTTCCCATATTTATTCTGCGTTTAATTTCCTCCCGAGTGTCATTTATATTTGTTACTGTTGCTCCAAGATATCTGAATTTTTCCACCCCTTCGAAGGATAAATCTCCAATTTTTATGTTTCCATTTCGTACAATATTCTGGTCACGAGACATAATCATATGCTTTGTCTTTTCGGGATTTACTTCCAAACCGATCGCTTTACTTGCTTCAAGTAAAATTTCCGTGTTTTTCCTAATCGTTTGTGTATTTTCTCCTAACATATTCACGTCATCTGCATAGACAAACTGATGTAACCCATTCAATTCCAAACCCTGCCTGTTATCCTGAACTTTCCTAATGGCATATTCTAAAGCGAAGTTAAAAAGTAAAGGTGATAGTGCATCTCCCTGCTTTAGCCCGCAGTGAATTGGAAAAGCATCAGATAGAAACTGACACAAAGAGTACAAATTGAACAAAGGAAATGTATGAAAAACATTGGGATTATAACAAGAGAAAGGAAAATACTATTAGAACGAGGGAACACAAGGAAAACTAAAAGATAAGGAGAACGGAAGGGAAAACAAGGAGAACGAGGGGAACACAAGGACGACAAGGGAAATAAAGTAGAACGAAGGGAATAGGAGAACGAGAGAGATACAGTGAGGACGAGGGGAATACAAGTAGAACGAGGGAAGCAGGACGGCGAGAGGAATGCAAAGGAATGATGGCATACCAGGAGAACGAGGGGGTTGTAGGAAAACTAGAGGGATATAAGGAGAACGAGGGGAATACAGGAAAAGAGCGGTAAAGAAGAGGATACAAGGAGTACACGGAAGAGGGGTACAAGGAGAACGAGAAGGAAAGGAGAATAGAGGGAATAGAAGGAAGACGATAGAAACGCAAGGAGAACAAGCGGAATACAAAGAGAAGAGGGGTACAAGGGAAACAGGCGGAATAAATAAGAATATACAGAACACAAGGAGAACAAGGGGAATATAAGAAGTACAATATGAGAACAAGGGCGATACGAGATCAAAGGAAAAAACAAGATAACATAAAGTATAAAAACAGAAACTAAAGGCTCAAATTTTCCTAGATTACGAGACGTTTAAGTTGTGGGATTCAGATTTATTCAAAATTTTAAGAACAATATTAATAAACTGTAGCGAGTGATACATAAAATTTGAAAGTAAATTTACTTTAGTTTATCCTAAACTTGAAAATAGTATTTGAAAAGTAACATCAATACCTCTGCTCAGAAAATAATTTACTGAAAATTCAGTTCAGGTAAAGTTCTGTCGATTTGTACTGTATTATCAAAAACCGAACAAAACTTAATCCTCCTACTTTATCACCATAGGACAGTACTATTAACGTGCACTGATTAAAACAAGCTGATAATTTGGAAGCTTCTTCTGTGTACCCCTTCCTCAGTATTTTGCTTTATCCTGATCCTAGATATTCAAAAATGCTAAACATATTCAGTAAACGCTATTAGTTCACACCTGTGTCTCATTAATGAAAATTACTTTTCCGAAGTTGACACATGCTGCAATTTCTTTTTTACCATTTTCACAATTCAATGTACTTACGAGACATACATAATTATTTACTATGCATCCAAAATAACACTAGAATTTATTCTAAATTCTACCCGCGAGTAGTTTATAATTAAAAACAAATTCACATAAAATATGTACTTCGTAAACATTTCCGTTGCGTGTGATTGCATGAAGTGACACAAAATTCTTTTACTAATATTATTAAATTTCATATTTATCATTTTGGGTACATTCTCGGTAATTGAACAAAATCTCGCCGTGATTGCTGTACAGACAAACAGCAGACCCAAAAAGACATTCTAGCTCGATATCACGATTGCTGTAGAACTACACTTGGTGAATATCTCGAAATACAAATTTTGCAGAATCGAAATACTTAGTGCTTCAAATAATGGGGAAGTAGAAAAGAGAATTCTGAAATACAGAACGTACTTTTCCCTTAACATTGACATTGTTTCGAAATTCTCTTTCAGATTGTTCCTTCCTGATCCAGAGGACGACAACGAGTTTCGCCGAGACCGAAGAGCAGAACTGGTGTGAAGAAGGACGATGACTGACGTGTTATCAGCTTGAGGTTCGAATGTATTAACTCTAATGAATTGAAATGCAAAATTAATTGTATTAGAATAGAATACACAATGTATTGAAATAGTTCAAATGAGAAATAAGATACGAATATAGGTATACAAGGTATAACATGAACTCTCAGACAAATATTGAGGAATTATATTTCACAAAGTGGAAATCATTCTTTGTTAAGACGCATAGACTCGATGACATTACTAATCCGAGAAGTCATATCCCCAGTAAATATATTCACAAATGAAATTTTATCATTAATATTGGTTCTCTGGCAGACTTGTTTGGAATTGTTGTATGATAAGGCTGACTGAGGGCTCAATACACAGCACAACATTCCTACGTAGGTGACAGTGTGACAGAGATGATAGAACGGATTGAGGGACGTACTACACTGAACAATAAAATTAAGTACTTGCTGTAGAGTGACAGAAATTATAGGACGAATTAGGGATGCACTAAACTGAACAATAAAACTAGGTACATGCTGTAGAGTGACAGGAATGATAAGACGGATTGAGAGACGCACTACACTGAACAACAAAATTAAGTACGTGCTGTAGAGTGACAGGAATGATAAGACAAATTGAGGGGCGCACTACACTGAACAATAAAGCTAAGTACTTACTGCAATGTGATAGGAATGATAAGACGAATTTAGGGACGTAGTACACTGAACAAAACTAAGTACGTGGTGTAGAGTGACAGAAATGATGAGACGAATTGAGGGGCGCACTATACTGAATAATAAAACTAAGTACGTGGTGTAGAGTGACAGGGATGGTAACACAGATTGAGGGGCGCACTACACTGAACATAAAATTAAGTACGTACTGCAGTGTGACAGGAATGATAAGGCAGATTGAGGCCCGCACTACACTGAACAATGAAACAAAATACGTGCTGTAGAGTTGACAGGGATGGTAAGACGGATTGAGGGACGCACTACACTAAACAATGAAACTAAGAACGTGCTGCAGAGTGACAGGAATGATAGGACGGATTGAGGGACGCACTACACTGAACAATAAAACAAAATACGTGCTGTAGAGTTGACAGGGATGGTAAGACGGATTGAGAGACTTAATACACTAAACAATGAAACTAAGAACGTGCTGCAGAGTGACAGGAATGATAGGACGCAGTGAGGGACGCACTACACTGATCAGTAAAACTAAGTACGTACTGCAATGTAACAGGAATGATAAGACGAATTTAGGGACGTACTACACTGAACAATAAAACTAAGTTCTTGCTGTAGAGTGACAGGACCGATAAGACGAATTTAGGGGCGCACTAAACTGAAGAATAAAACTAATTACGTGCTGTAGAGTGACAGGACTGATAAGACGAATTGAGGGACGCACTCCACTGAACAATAAAACAAAGTATGTGCTGTAGAGTGTTAAGAATGATAAGACGAATTGAGGGACGCACTACACTGAACAATAAAACAAAATACGTGCTGTAGAGTTGACAGGGGTGGTGAGACGGATTGAGGTACGCACTACACTGAACAGTAAAACTATGTACGTACTGCAATGTAACAGGAATGATAAGACGAATTTAGGGACGTAATACACTGAACAATAAAACTAAGTACGTGCTGTAGAGAGACAGGAATGATAGGACGGATTGAGGGACGCACTACACTGAACAATAGAACTAAGTACGTACTGCAATGCAACAGGAATGATAATACGAATTTAGGGACGTACTACATTGAACAATAAAACTAAGAACGTGCTGCAGAATGACAGGATTGATAGGACGGATTGAGGGACGCACTACACTGAACAATAAAACTAAATACGTGCTGTAGAGTAACAGGACTGATAAGACGAATTGAGGGACGCACTACACTGAACAATAAAACTAAATATGTACTGTAGAGTGTTAAGAATGATAAGACGAATTGAGGGACGCACTACACTGAACAATAAAACTAAGTACGTACTGTAGAGTGACAGGAATGGTAAGACGAATTGAGGGACACACTACACTGAACAATAAACCTAGTATGTGCTGTAGAGTGACAAGAATGATAAGACGAATTGAGGGACGCACTACACTGAACAATAAACTAAGTATGTGCTGTAGAGTGACAAGAATGATAAGACGTATTGAGGGACGCACTACACTGAACAATTAAACTAAAGACGAGCTGTAGAGTTGACAGGAATGATAAGACGAATTGAGGGACGCACTACAGTGAACAATAAACTAAGTAGGTGCTGTAGGGTAACAAGAATGATAGGACGGATTGAGGGACGCACTACAATGAACAATAAAACTAAGAACGTGCTGCAGAGTGACAGGAATGATAGGACGGATTGAGGGTCGCACTACACTCAACAATCAGATTAAGTACGTGCTGCAGTGTGACAGGAATGACGGGACAAATCGAGGGATATGCTACGTAGAAGAACAAACCTACATACGTACTGTAGTTAAAGGAATAGGGATGATAAGGCAGAACTTGGGGGCGCACTGCATAGAACAATTAACCTAGTTACGTACTGTACAGTGACAGGAATATGACTGACTGAGAGGCGCGATATAAAGAACAAACCTATGTACTGCAGAGTGAGAGGTGATAAGACAAATTGAGGGCGCACTACACAGAGCAAATCTGCGTACGTACTGCATAGTTACAGGAATGAGAAACGGACTGAAGAGCACTTCAAAAACAAAAGAACTAAATACATGCTGCTGTGTGACAGGGATGAGCATACTAACTGAACATAATCGTTGTGAAATGAGCAATTAAGAAGGTAGCATAGTTCACGACGAACATCTCATCGAACACATTTTCTGTAACAAAGAATTGTTTCTCTTTTTGATCTATCATTCCTCAAAGATTGTCGGCGAGTTTCTCTTTCGCCAGATATTGAAATACTCATTATTTAGGGTTCGATATAGTAATTAATGCTGATATAGTACGGCAGATAAATGATATAGATATTGAGTTTATTTAGCGAAAGACTATGGTTATATTATTGTCCCTGGAAAAATGTTAAATCTCATAATGATGGCCAGTTTCAACATTGTCTCTTTGTGACTAATATTGTGCTCTGTCCATTGTCTGCTAATGTTTTGTTAACAAACGGACGAAACTGATGATGCGCTGAGTTCGAACATATTCTCCGCCCATAGGCTATCGTCAATAAAATTCTGAAATTCGATTTTCTTTTACGATTCACTTGCGGTGAATAAAATATGAGACTCGTAGGTTCAAATAATATGCAATTAATCAATCTCATTCCATTATTTGGAACAAAAGATTCCAGGAGTCCATCTCACTTGTTTAGTAGTAATCTATTCGTATTTAGTTTTTAAAACGAGTGGTGTTGATTAAGTATCAGTAGGTCATATCCAATTGCGCCAGTCTTTAGTGGCATTTTAAAAGCCTACCTTGCCATTCAGAAAAAGCAAAACTGATTTGGATTCTTTCTTTGATGTGCAGAAAATTGAGTAGCAATGAGGAAAATGCTAAAACTGTTGTAATAGCTACATTGAAAGTTTTTCCAGGCTGTACAGAAAATGTGATATCCAGGTTTAATTTCTGTAACTAGCACCGAAATGTTCCTTTTTAAATTTAGTTTTATAAAAGTTAAGTGCTTTATTTGAAAGTGTAATGCACAAATACAAGACTTTAAAAGTACTGAGATTACTGGTCGTGTTTATGCTTTAAAAAATTCAAATTAACATTTTAAATTCGGTCTAAACAGTACAACATATTTAATCTGGGTACTTCATGCCCTTAAATTCCGAAACATCAAAATAACTTTGTTAAACATTCTAACTACAATTTTTTTTCTAGTATTTTAGCAAAGAAAAATTTGACGGCCTGAATTTAACAATACATTTATTTTCTCATGAATTAACGTACTTTTTACGGGCTAATTATTCCAAATTGTTCACCTTTTCAGTAGTTTTGCTACAGCAGTTTTGGACAATAAAATATCTACCTGTTATACAAGAATTTAACAATCAGTTACCCTAATAACAGCAAAAATGGAATGTAAAATTAAAAGAAGATTTAATAATTGTTAATATTAACAGAGATTGATGAAACTGGCCATTAGTATTCAGTATGTCTTTTAAACTAAGAATTTTATTGTAATATGTGCATAATGCAGTTGAAATGCATGGAGAAAGTATGTATCGCAATAGCTATTTCACATAGTCTCTCGAGAATATAATTATCACCGTATTTTAAGGGTAGTTGGTTGTACTCTTTTCCTTAGTTTCAGATTTCAAAGAAATTTTAATGAAATATAGTTAGAAGTAGTGAAAGGACCGCATATCATATGTTAGGTTCCGCTAAATATTACGGTTTAGGGACATACTTGAATCTTTTTGTAAATTAAGTTATTTTTTGTCTAGTAACGAAAATATAGGTCTGGAAATTTATGAATATATCTGGTAGGAAAGAATTATTACACTAGCGTGAAATGTCTCAAAATTTTCATAAGTCTAGCTGAAGTAGTTATATCAAATAGTAATACCGTAATTTGCAAAATGTAGGTTCAAAGATGTCGCATTTAAAATTAAATTATTGGTAATTATGGTGTCACGTTTGGAGTAAACCTATTCATTGAATACAAAAATATTCACAAGTATATTGTATATAAATTCAGACGGGAACGTTTAATATCAGAGAAATCATTTTGAACCTCTTAACTAACAACTACCCTTAATATCATGGTATACTGTAGAAAAATTGAGAAATATGAAATTAAGTACAAATAATCTTGGCTCTTTCGTGACGAGTGATTTTTGCAAATTCTATGTACAGTATGTAAGATTATTGCAAGAATTTCGTAATTCCATAGTATACAAATGTACTAGCTGAAAATTCTATTTTATACATACTGTTTAAACTGTATTAATTTTTTCTTAGCAAAATGAAGCTTTTAATTCCAGTTTTCGGAAAATTTCATTCAGTGTTTACGATTTTATTGCTTATATGTTTTAAGTTGAAGAGTAGAAAATCATTAATACATTGTATGAATGTTAAGTGTTTAAAATTTCAGCAATCAGTGATGTTATATTTGATGTATGACTAATATTGTTCAATATATTAAAATGTTTGAAAAGAGTATATATGTGTTTATGTTCTTTGCTTGGCCTGTAAGTCACCTTTACTAAAGGGACCCTTTTCGTTTGAAACAATTTTCCCGCCAAAAAACTTATAATATATACGCTTTATGTGCCTTTTATACTGGTCTGAGAGGAAGTGGTCGCTCTCCGTCCTTGCACTTGGTTTTTATATGCGACACTAGCGACTTCAAGTGTATAAAGTATGCATTATAGCTGCCACAATGGCGATTTGAACTTAGAGTTTTCAAGCTATGAGTTGTAAATATGGCTATCATATTTTGAACTTTAACTTTTCAAGTTGTTCGTTGTGTATAAGTATAGACTACACTAGAGAACTCTATTGTAGAGTTCTCCAGTGTAGTCTATAATTATACACAACGAACTTGAAAAGTTAGTCCAAAATATGATAGCCACATTTAAAACTCAGCTTGAAAACTCTAAGTTCAAATCGCCATTGTGGCAGCTATAATGCATACTTTCTACACTTGAAGTCGCTAGTGTAGCATATAAAAACCAACATGCAAGGGCGGAGAGCGACCAGTCACCCATCCACCACTATAAAAGGCACATAAAGCGTATATATTATAAGTTTTTTGGCGGGAAAATTAAAAATTTTTTAGAGGGATGGTGTAAGGAAAATATAGGAGTCCACAAACAAATACAATCCTTCATCACAATAAAATTTATTTTTCATTAAACAAACTTAGACTTATTACACTCTTTCACAACATACCTCCGACTATTGTCCACATATTACCAACTAAGAAAATCACAGTATAACACTTCACACGCAACTTTCTGAAGTATTCTTCATTGTAGACTTGTTTCACCATGTAGACTGGAAATATTCTGTAGTAGACGAAGACCTGTAAAACAAGGAATACAGAAGCTGTCAGAAATGAAAATTTTACTTCTACACATTCCACTGAGAATCAAAGCTGAAGATTTCTCAAGTGAAACATCTGTGAATGGTAAGCATTCAACATTGAAACAAAAATCTCAGACATTTTAGTGTCGGTGTAAGTAAATTTATTGGTAACTGCAATTTTGCACATATTTACACAAGTTAGTGACACAGTGGGCTTGGAACTTGCTGCGCAGTGCGTCTTTACTATTATTGCAACTATATAGTGAAAATCAGTCCTTCAAATTACACTGTTAAAGTTTTCGCTAGAAAATATACAAAATTATGGACAAAGAATTATGGAAACTAAAGAAAGCGTGTTAATAAATAAGTCTATCAAGCCAAAAACGAAAAGCATTGAACTAGAAAGGAAGAGAATGCAGGGCAAAGGAATAAAAGCGATAAATTACATCTTGTTTCTCAGTTTTCGTCATGTTTCTTATTGTGGTTCTCGTTTTTTATAGTAATACTTTTCCTATTTCTCACTTTTTGTCGTGTTTCTTAATCTGGTTCTCAGTTTTTGTCCTGTATCTTATCCTGGTTCTCAGTTTTTGTCATGTTTCCTATCGTGCTTCTCGTTTTTTCCCATGTTTCTCATCCTCATTCTCAGTTTTGTCGCGTTTCTTTTCCTGGGTCTCAGTTTTTGCCATGTTTCCTATCGTGCTTCTTGTTTTTGTCATGTTTCTTATCCTGGTTCTCAGTTTTGTCGCGTTCCTTATCCTGGTTCTCGGTTTTGTCGTGTTTCTTATCCTCGGTCTCAGTTTTTGTCATGTTCTCTATCGTGCTTCCCGTTTTTGTCGTGTTTCTTATCCTGGTTCTCGGTTTTTGTCATGTTTCTTTTCCTGGTTCTCAGTTTTTGTCATGTTTCTTACCCTGGTTCTTAGTTTTTTGTTGTTTCCTATCGTGCTTCTCGTTTTTGTCATTTTTATTTTCCTGGTTCTCTGTTTTGTCGTGTTTCTTATCCTTGTTTTGGTCGTGTTCCTTATCCTGGTTTCGTTTTTGTCATGTTTCTTATCCTGGTTCTCTCAGTTTTTGTCAGTTTTGTCATGTTTTGTCATACTTCCTATCGTGCTTCTCGTTTTGTCATGTTTCTTATCCTGGTTCTCAGTTTTGTCATGTTTCTTATCCTTAGTTTTTGTCAGGTCTCAGTTTTTGTCATGTTCCCTATCGTGCTTCTCGTTTTTGTCATGTTTCTTATTCTGGTTCTTCAGTTTTTGTCATGTTTCTTATCCTGGTTCTCCTGGGTCTTTGTCGTGTTCCTTATCCTGGTTCTTAGTTTTTGTCATACTTCCTATCGTGCTTCTCGATTTTGTCATGTTTCTTTTCCTAGTTCTCAGTTTTTGTCGTGTTTCTTATCCTGTTTTTGTTCTCGTTTTCTAGTTTTTGTCATGTTTCCTATCGTGCTTCTCGTTTTTGTCGTTTTCTCATCCTAGTCTCATTTTGTCGCGTTTCTTATCCTGGTTCTCGGTTTTGTCGTGTTTCTTATCCTTCTCAGTTTTTGTCATCCTGGTTCTCTTTTTGTCAGTTTTTGTCTGTTTTGTCCTTATCCTGGTTCTCGTTTTTGTCATGTTTCCTATCGTGCTTCTCGTTTTTGTCATTTCTTTTTCCTGGTTCTCTGTTTTGTCTCAGTTTTTGTTTCTTATCCTGGTTCTTAGTTTTTGTCATGTTCCTATCGTGCTTCTCGTTTTTGTCATGTTTCTTATCCTGGTTCTCAGTTTTTGTCATGTTTCTTATCGTGGTTCTTTTTTATTCTGGTTCTCAGTGGTTTGTCATGTTTCTTATCCTGGTCTCACTTTGTTCTCGTTTTTGTCTTTTTCCTGTTTCTTTTCTTATTCTTGTTCTCAGTTTTTGTCGTTTTGTTGTTTCTTATCTGTTCTCAGTTTTTGTTCTCGTTTTTGTCGTGTTTCTTATTCTGGTTCTCAGTTATTGTCGTGTTCTTTATCGTGGTTCTCGTTTTTGTCATGTTTCTTTTCCTGGTTCTCAGTTTTTGTCATGTTTCTTATACCTGGTTCTTAGTTTTTGTCAGGTATCCTATCGTGCTTCTAGTTTTTGTCATGTTCCCTATCGTGCTTCTCGTTTTTGTCATGTTTCTTATCCTGGTTCTGTTTTGTCGTGTTTCTTATCCTGGTTCTCGGTTTTTGTCATGTTTCCTATCGTGCTTCTCGTTTTTGTCATTTTTATTTTCCTGGTTCTCTGTTTTGTCGTGTTTCTTATCCTGGGTCTCAGTTTTTGTCATATTCCTTATCCTGAATCTTAGTTTTTGTCATATTTCCTATCGTGCTTCTCGTGTTTGTCATATTTCTTTTACTGGTTCTCTGTTTTGTCGTGTTTCTTATTCTGGTTCTCAGTTTTTGTCATGTTCCTTACCGTGGTTCTCGTTTTTGTCATGTTTCTTATTCTGGATCTCAGTTTTTGTCATGTTCCTCACCGTGGTTCTCGTTTTTGTCGTGTTCCTTATCGTGGTTCTCGTTTTTGTCGTGTTCTTTATCGTGGTTCTCGTTTTTGTCATGTTTCTTATACTGGTTCTCAATTTATGTTATGTTTCTTATCCTGGTTCTTAGTTTTTGTCATGTTTCCTATCGTGCTTCTCGTTTTTGTCGTGTTTCTTTTCCTGTTTCTCTGTTTTGTCGTGTTTCTTATCCTGGGTCTCAGTTTATGTCATGTTCCCTATCCTGGTTCTTAGTTTTCGTCATATTTCCTAACGTGCTTCTCGTTTTTGTCATATTTCTTTTACTGGTTCTCTGTTTTGTCGCGTTTCTTATTCTGGTTCTCAGTTTTTGTCATGTTCCTTATCGTGGTTCTCGTTTTTTCATGTTTCTTATTCTGGTTCTCAGTTTTTGTCATGTTCCTTACCGTGATTCTCGTTTTTGTCATGTTTCTTATTCTGGATCTCAGTTTTTGTCATGTTCCTCACCGTGGTTCTCGTTTTTGTCGTGTTTCTTATTCTGGTTCTCAGTTTTTGTCCTGTTCCTTATTCTGGTTCTCAGTTTTTGTCGTGTTCCTTATCGTGGTTCTCGTTTTTGTCATGTTTCTTATTATGGTTCTCAGTTTTTGTCATGTTCGTTATTCAGGATCTCAGTTTTTGTCATGTGTTTTATTCTGGTACTGAGTTTTTGTCATGTTCCTTATCGTGGTTCTCAGTTTTTGTCACGTTCCTTATCGTGGTTCTCAGTTTTTGTCACGTTCCTTATCGTGGTTCTCGTTTTTGTCATGTTTCTTATCATGGTTCTCGTTTTTGTCACGTTTCTTATCGCGTTCTCGTTTTTGTCATGTTTCTTTTTCTGGATCTCAATTTTTTGTTATGATCCTTATCGTGGTTCTCGTTTTTGTCATGTTTCTTATTCTGGTTCCCAGTTTTTGTAATGTTTCTTATCCTGGTTCTCAGATTTTGTCATGTTCCTTAATCCGTTTCTTAGTTTTTGTTATATTTCCTATCGTGCTTCTCGTTTTTGTCATGTTTCTTATTCTGGTTCTCAGTTTTGTAGTGTTTCTTATCCTGGTTCTCAGTTTTTGTCATGTTCCTTACCGTGATTCTCGTTTTTGTCATGTTTCTTATTCTGGATCTCAGTTTTTGTCATGTTCCTCACCGTGGTTCTCGTTTTTGTCGTGTTTCTTATTCTGGTTCTCAGTTTTTGTCCTGTTCCTTATTCTGGTTCTCAGTTTTTGTCGTGTTCCTTATCGTGGTTCTCGTTTTTGTCATGTTTCTTATTATGGTTCTCAGTTTTTGTCATGTTCGTTATTCAGGATCTCAGTTTTTGTCATGTGTTTTATTCTGGTTCTGAGTTTTTGTCATGTTCCTTATCGTGGTTCTCAGTTTTTGTCACGTTCCTTATCGTGGTTCTCAGTTTTTGTCACGTTCCTTATCGTGGTTCTCGTTTTTGTCATGTTTCTTATCATGGTTCTCGTTTTTGTCACGTTTCTTATCGCGTTCTCGTTTTTGTCATGTTTCTTTTTCTGGATCTCAATTTTTTGTCATGATCCTTATCGTGGTTCTCGTTTTTGTCATGTTTCTTATTCTGGTTCCCAGTTTTTGTAATGTTTCTTATCCTGGTTCTCAGATTTTGTCATGTTCCTTAATCTGTTTCTTAGTTTTTGTTATATTTCCTATCGTGCTTCTCGTTTTTGTCATGTTTCTTATTCTGGTTCTCAGTTTTGTAATGTTTCTTATCCTGGTTCTCAGTTTTTGTCATGTTTCTTATCCTGGTTCTTAGATTTTGTCATGTCTCCTATCGTGCTTCTCGTTTTTGTCATGTTCCTTTTCCTGGTTCTCTGTTTTGTCACGTTTCTTATTCTAGACCTCAGTTTTTGCCATGTTTCTTTTCCTGGTTCTCAGTTTTTGTCATGTTTCTTATCCTGGTTCTTAGTTTTTGTCATGTTTCCTATCGTGCTTCTCGTTTTTGTCGTGTATCTTATTCTGGTTCTCAGTTTTTGTCGTGTTCCTTATCGTGGTTCTCGTTTTTGTCAAGTTTCTTATTCTGGTTCTAGTTTTTGTCGTTTTTCTTATCCTGGTTCTCAGTTTTTGTGTTCATGTTCTCTTTTTGTCATTTCTTATTCTGGTTCTCAGGTTCTCGTTTTTGTCATGTTTTTGTTTTTTCATGTTTCTTATTCTGAATCTCTGTTTTTGTCACGTTCTTACCGTGGTTCTCGTTTTTGTCGTGTTTCTTATTCTGGTTCTCAGTTTTGTCTGTTCCTTATCGTTCTCGTTTTTGTCATGTTATCGGTTCGTGTTTGTTGTTTATTGGTCGTTTTTGTCATGTCATTTTCTTATTCTGATTCTCAGTTTTTGTCATGTTTTTGTCTTATTATGGTTCTCGTTTTTGTCATGTTTCTTATTCTGGTTCTCAGTTTTTGTCGTGTTTCTTTTCCTGGTTCTCTGTTTTGTCGTGTTTCTTATCCTGTTTTCAGTTTATGTCATGTTCCTTATCCTGGTTCTCAGTTTTTCTCATATTTCCTATCGTTTCTTGTTTTTGTCGTGGTTCTCTGTTTTGTCGTGTTTCCTATTCTGTTCTCAGTTTTCGTTCTCAGTTTTTGTCATGTTCTCGTTGTTCCCAGTTTTTGTCATGTTCTGTATCGTCGTTTTTTCATGTTTCTTATTTTGGATCTCAGTTTTTGTCATGTTCCTTACCGTGGTTCTCGTTTTGTCGTGTTTCTTATTCTGGTTCTTTTTTGTCATGTTCCTTATCGTGGTTCTCGTTTTTGTCATGTTTCTTATCATGGTTCTCGTTTTTGTTGTGTTCCTTATCGTGATTGTCGTTTTTGTCATGTTTCTTATTCAGATTCTCAGTTTTTGTCATGTTGCTTATTATGGTTCTTTTTTGTCATGTTTCCTATTCTGGATCTCAGTTTTTGTCATGTTTTTTATTCTGGTTCTTTTTTGTCATTTCTGGTTCTCAGTTTTTGTCATGTTCCTTATCGTGGTTCTCAGTTTTTGTCATCCTTATCGTCATTCTCTTTTTGTCATTTCTTATGATTCTCTTTTTGTCATCCTGGATCTCAGTTTTTGTCATGTTCCTTTTCATTTTTGTTTTCTTATCGTGGTTCTCGTTTTTGTCCTGTTTCTTATTCTGGATCTTACTTTTTTCATGTTTCTTATCTTTTTCTTTTTGTCAGTTTTTTTTTGTCATGTTTCTTATCCTGGGTTCTCAGTTTTTTCATGTTTCTTATCCTGGGTCTCATTTTTGTTTCCTATCGTGCTTCTCGTTTTTCATGTTTCATGTTTCTTATTATGGTTCTCAGTTTTGTCATTTTTGTTTCTTATCCTGGTTCTCAGTTTTGTCATCCTGTTTTTATCGTTTCTCGTTTTTTTTTGTAATGTTTCTTATCCTGGTTCTCAGTTTTGTTATGTTTCTTATCCAGGGTCTCAGTTTTTGTCATGTTTCCTATCGTGCTTCTCGTTTTTGTAATGTTTCTTATCCTTGGTCTCAGTTTTTGTCATGTTTCCTGTCGTGCTTCTCGTTTTTGTAATGTTTCTTATTCTGGTTCTCAGTTTTTGTCATGTTCCTTATCGTGGTTCTCGTTTTTGTCATGTTTCTTATCATGGTTCTCGTGTTTGTTGTGTTCCTTATCGTGATTGTCGTTTTTGTCATGTTTCTTATTCGATTCTCAGTTTTTGTCATGTTGCTTATTATGGTTCTCGTTTTTGTCATGTTTCCTATTCTGGATCTCAGTTTTTGTCATGTTTTTTATTCTGGTTCTGAGTTTTTGTCATGTTCCTTATCGTGGTTCTCAGTTTTTGTCATGTTCCTTATCGTGGTTCTCAGTTTTTGTCATGTTCCTTATCGTCATTCTCTTTTTGTCATGTTTCTTATGATTCTCGTTTTTGTCATGTTCCCTATACTGGATCTCAGTTTTTGTCATGTTCCTTTTCGTGGTTCTCGTTTTTGTCACGTTTCTTATCGTGGTTCTCGTTTTTGTCCTGTTTCTTATTCTGGATCTTACTTTTTCATGTTTCTTATCCTTGTTCTCAGTTTTTGTCATGTTTCTTATCCTGGGTCTCAGTTTTTGTCATGTTTCCTATCGTGCTCCTCGTTTTTGTCATGTTTCTTATACTTGTTCTCAGTTTTTGTTATGTTTCTTATCCTGGGTCTCAGTTTTCGTCATGTTTCCTATCGTGCTTCTCGTTTTTGTCATGTTTCTTATTATGGTTCTCAGTTTTGTCATGTTTCTTATCCTGGGTCTCAGTTTTGTCATGGTTTCTATCGTACTTCTCGTTTTTGTAATGTTTCTTATCCTGGTTCTCAGTTTTGTTATGTTTCTTATCCAGGGTCTCAGTTTTTGTCATGTTTCTTATCTTTGTTCTCAGTTTTTTTATGTTTCTTATCCTGGGTCTCAGTTTTCGTCATGTTTCCTATCGTGCTTCTCGTTTTTGTCATGTTTCTTATTATGGTTCTCAGTTTTGTCATGTTTCTTATCCTGGGTCTCAGTTTTGTCATGTTTTCTATCGTACTTCTCGTTTTTGTAATGTTTCTTATCCAGGGTCTCAGTTTTTGTCATGTTTCCTATCGTGCTTCTCGTTTTTGTAATGTTTCTTATCCTTGGTCTCAGTTTTTGTCATGTTTCCTGTCGTGCTTCTCGTTTTTGTAATGTTTCTTATTCTGGTTCTCAGTTTTTGTCATGTTCCTTATCGTGGTTCTCGTTTTTGTCATGTTTCTTATCATGGTTCTCGTGTTTGTTGTGTTCCTTATCGTGATTGTCGTTTTTGTCATGTTTCTTATTCAGATTCTCAGTTTTTGTCATGTTGCTTATTATGGTTCTCGTTTTTGTCATGTTTCCTATTCTGGATCTCAGTTTTTGTCATGTTTTTTATTCTGGTTCTGAGTTTTTGTCATGTTCCTTATCGTGGTTCTCAGTTTTTGTCATGTTCCTTATCGTGGTTCTCAGTTTTTTGTCATGTTCCTTATCGTCATTCTCTTTTTTGTCATGTTTCTTATGATTCTCGTTTTTGTCATGTTCCCTATTCTGGATCTCAGTTTTTGTCATGTTCCTTTTCGTGGTTCTCGTTTTTGTCACGTTTCTTATCGTGGTTCTCGTTTTTGTCCTGTTTCTTATTCTGGATCTTACTTTTTTCATGTTTCTTATCCTTGTTCTCAGTTTTTGTCATGTTTCTTATCCTGGGTCTCAGTTTTTGTCATGTTTCCTATCGTGCTCCTCGTTTTTGTCATGTTTCTTATACTTGTTCTCAGTTTTTGTTATGTTTCTTATCCTGGGTCTCAGTTTTCGTCATGTTTCCTATCGTGCTTCTCGTTTTTGTCATGTTTCTTATTATGGTTCTCAGTTTTGTCATGTTTCTTATCCTGGGTCTCAGTTTTGTCATGTTTTCTATCGTACTTCTCGTTTTTGTAATGTTTCTTATCCTGGTTCTCAGTTTTGTTATGTTTCTTATCCAGGGTCTCAGTTTTTGTCATGTTTCCTATCGTGCTTCTTGTTTTTGTAATGTTTCTTATCCTTGGTCTCAGTTTTTGTCATGTTTCCTGTCGTGCTTCTCGTTTTTGTAATGTTTCTTATTCTGGTTCTCAGTTTTGTCATGTTTCTTATCCTGGGTCTCAGTTTTTGTCATGTTTCCTATCATGCTTCTCGTTTTTGTAATGTTTCTTATTCTGGTTCTCAGTTTTGTCATGTTTCTTATCCTGGGTCTCAGTTTTGTCACGATTCCTATCGTGCTTCTCGTTTTTGTAATGTTTCTTAAACTGGTTCTCAGTTTTGTCATGTTTCTTATCCTGGGTCTCAGTTTTTGTCATGTTTCCTATCATGCTTCTCGTTTTTGTAATGTTTCTTATTCTGGTTCTCAGTTTTGTCATGTTTCTTATCCTGGGTCTCAGTTTTGTCACGATTCCTATCGTGCTTCTCGTTTTTGTAATGTTTCTTAAACTGGTTCTCAGTTTTGTCATGTTTCTTATCCTGGGTGTCAGTTTTTGTCATGTTTCCTATCGTGCTTCTCGTTTTTGTAATGTTTCTTATTCTGGTTCTCAGTTTTGTCATTTTTCTTATCCTGGGTCTCAGTTTTGTCATGTTTCCTATCGTACTTCTCGTTTTTGTCATGTTTCTTATCCTGGTTCTCAGTTTTGTCATGTTTCTTATCCTGGGTCTCAGTTTTGTCATGTTTCCTATCGTACTTCTCGTTTTTGTCATGTTTCTTATCCTGGGTCTCAGTTTTGTCATGTTTCCTATCGTACTTCTCGTTTTTGTCATGTTTCGTATCCTGGTTCTCAGTTTTGTCGTGTTGCTTATCCTCGGTCTCAGTTTCTGTCATGTTCCCTATCGTGATTCTCGTTTTTGTCATGTTTCTTATCCTGGTTCTCTGTTTTTGTCATGTTCCCTATCGTGGTTCTCGTTTTTGTCATGTTTCTTATGCTGGTTCTCTGTTTTTGTCATGTTCCCTATCGTGATTCTCGTTTTTGTCATGTTCCTTTTCCTGGGTCTCAGTTTTTGTCATGTTCCCTATCGTTGTTCTCGTTTTGTCATGTTCCTTTTCCTGGGTCTCAGTTTTTGTCATGTTCCCTATCGTGGTTCTCGTTTTTGTCATGTTTCTTATGCTGGTTCTCTGTTTTTGTCATGTTCCCTATCGTGATTCTCGTTTTTGTCATGTTTCTTATCCTGGTTCTCTGTTTTTGTCATGTTCCCTATCGTGGTTCTCGTTTTTGTCATGTTTCTTATCCTGGTTGTCTGTTTCTGTCTTGTTCCCTATCGTGGTTCTCGTTTTTGTCATGTTTCTTATCCTAGTTCTCGGTTTTTGTTGTGTTTCTTATCCTAGGTCTCAGCTTTTGTCTTGTTCCCTATCGTGGTTCTCGTTTTTGTCGTGTTTCTCATCCTGAAACTCAGTTTTTGTCATGTGTCACATCGTGGTTCCTGTTTTAGTCATAGTGATTATCGTTTTTGTTTTCTTTGTCATGTGTCTTAAGGTAGTTCTTATTTTTGTTAAGTTCCTTATCGTGCTTCTTGATTTTGTCATTGTGCATATATTTTTTGGCATGTTCTTCACCGTGATTCTATGCGCGATTTGGAAATGAGATTTGTAAGTCATTTTGAGCAAAATGTCATATGAATAAGGATGCAATTGTTTTCATTATCTTTTATTTGCAAAATTCCTTACACCGTACTGTGAACCCAATCTACAACTTGTTTGCTTCTAACACTAACAATGAGACTTGCTCGAACTGTATGGGGGTACCCTATGACGAATATGAAGGGAGGAGTAAGACAGATCAGGTCTGATGGCAGCTGTCGAATTGGCGCACTAATGTCCAAATTTCCCAGTTTTAGAATTTTCTCAGGAACGTCACTTCAACTTCACTTTCACTTACATCTGACTTCAATAGATAAAAAACGCAGAATTTCTATTCAGTCACAATTGAACTTTTATCCAAGTCGTAACTTGGCGAACAGCTGAAGATCATCTTTATACTTCAAGGGTATGAAAATTTGCCTGAACTACAAGACATTTGTTTACTACGATGGAATTAAATTCCAGGGCTGAAAAGAATTTAGACAACAATTTCAAAGACATCATGAATAATGCGTTCTGTGTCGTTATTTACTTCTTTATTTTCAAATTATGCCTATGTAATCATAATCTCAATCTTAACTCCAGTTTTAGTAATTTACTGCATTCAGAACTTATGTACCTGTAAAGTGTATTTTAAATTTCACACTACTGTTTATTATTATTATTATTATTATTATTATTATTATTATTATTATTATTATTATTATTATTATTATTGTCATCGGAAAATCAGTCAAGAGGGAAGATTTTGCTTTTAAAAATTAACTTAATGTAATATTTATGTATCGTAATGAAATTTAGAAAGCCTAACCTATATTATGCTACGGTTTCTTTTATTTTAGAATAAAAATTACTTATCTTATATTAATATTCTTTATTCTACATAAGGTTAAACTTCTAAAACAATTTTCTCATTATTAGGGTTATTTGTTTTTGTTATTTTATTATTATTATTATTATTATTATTATTATTATTATTATTATTATTATTATTTTTTATTATTACCATTGTCATTATCATTACTATCATCATCTTCGTCTGAAAATCATTCGAGGGGAAGATTTTACTTTTAAAATTGATTTTTAATGTTTATATATCGTAATGGAATGTGTAAAATCTATGATATACTGCGTTTTTTTATCTTACAATAAAAGTTAAATTACTTATAACCTGATAACATTTTTTATTCAACATAGGGTTAAAATTATATTTCAATTTTATTGTTATTAATATTGTATTATGCTTTTTTTAAACGTAAATTTGATGTCATTTTTCTTCTTTGCCGAAAAATTATGTGTAATTCCTCATTTTTCACCACGTCTTCACATTTGTAATCAAGTTATTTGATGTAGACTTACATCTTTATCTTTGATTTCTTCCATTCAATTGGCCGTTTTTTAAAATAAGAGTTTTGAAACGAAATACAGCGAGCAATCAATGATTTCCGTATTTTGCATATGGAACAGCTGTGAGCTGGAAGTACGTAATTGTATTATGACGTCGAGCATCCCCGTTTTCTTTACCTACATTTGATTATTTCAAAGGAAAGTAAGTATTGTTTATTAATTTGCATTGGACATTTCATATGGCATTTTCCTAGGAAGTAGATACGAAATGAAGTTGATGCAACATTCTTGAATAAATCCCTTTAGAGACCAGACGTCGTATGTGCAAGGTGTGGCAGAATGAACTCATGAATTTGACTTACGGAGTACTTTTTTCGATAGTAGGGATGGGTTGGAGCTAGACACGGAATAACAGTCTAGTTATGCGTTTAGTAAACATGTCTCATTGGACGCAACACATTCGAGGGTTCACTGTTAAAAGATTTTTTTATACAGTCTCAATGATATCAACACAGCTAATAACCAGGTGGTATTTCAACATTCCAAGACATGGAAAAGTATCACTAGGTCCAGAAATTTCTAACTACAGCTTCTGCAAGAGATAAGACATCGCCGGGCAGAGATCGAATTTCGCGGACAACGAAAAATATCGAAAGAATTAGTGCTGCTGTCAATCAGTTTAAGACGATATTCACATCGACAAGCTACTACTCTTCAAGATGATCTTATATTCTGCTTCAATGGATATAGCTGTTGTACCTATTAGCTTATTTACTGGCTTTTAAGAGAACCAGGAGGTTCATTGCCGCCCTTAAGCACGCCATTGGTCCCTATCCTAACAAAGATTAATCCATTCTTTCATCATATCCCAAATCCATTTTAATATTATCCTCCCATCTTTTACTCGGCATCCCTGAAGGTCTTTTTCTCCGGCCTCCCAACTGACACACTATATATGCATTTCTGGATTCGCCCATACGTGCTACATGCCCTGCCCATCTCAAACGTCTTTTAATATTCCTAATTAAAAGGTAAATTTCAATGCGTGCAGTTATGTGTTGTGTAACTTTCTCCATTGTCCTAATTTCATCCCTCTTCCCCAAATATTTTCCTAAGCACCTTTTCTCAGTCATAATCTTTTCCTCTCTCAAAGTGAGAGTCCAAGTTTCACAACCATAGAACAACCGGTAATAAAATTGTTTTATAAATTCTAACTTTCAGATTTTTCGACAGCAGACTGGATGATAAAAGTTTCTCAACCGAATAATAACAGGCATTTCTTAATTTATTCTTTTAATTTCTCCCGATATCATTTAAGACTCTTACTGTTGCTCCCAGATATTTGAACTTCTCGACCTCTTCAGAAGATAAATTTCGTGGTCGTGCCAGAGAATCAGTCCCATTCCGAGGCTAATTTGAAGGATTTGTAACAAGCTGTTTTTTACGGTGATGGGTTGTTAGCCCTTCGCCCAACCCACAAGATACTAATTAAAAACAAGAGAAACATTCACTGTTTGGAGATGTTCTCTTGTTTCTTGTTTTGCAACAAGATTTTTTAATACAGTGATCATTTTTAGCCCATAATTCTGAATGGTTCACGAAAATACTGCAAGTCTATTAGGTTTTCAGTCCTTTTGAAATCGCATTTTCCTTTAGATCAGTTTTTTTTGTCATCACTATTTGCTAATTTCCAGTCTCTATATTTTACAAATCGTGGAGTCATACTTTTCAGTAGCAGTAGTGTCGTTTCGTAAAGTCAATAATGGCTGAAGTACTCAATATTCCATTATTTTCTTAATTTATTTTCTTTGTATATTTTGCTTATTTCAATCCTACTACGCTTGAATTGAAATTTTTATATTATCTTTTGAAGTTCTCGCAATATCAACACACAGAAAATGATACTAGAAGGTAGGTCTTTCTCTAAAATAGCAATTTTTATCATTTTTCTGTTTATTACTGTTTTCCTTAAATTTTATTCTTCTGACAAACTCTCCTATTTTCTGAGGATAAAAAACTGTTGTACCTCCTTAAGCAATGATCATCGTATCTAAGTTAATATGACATTATTTGCTCAAAATGAACCATAGAAATAATTCCTAAAGTCTTAATGGTTGAAGCACACAATATAATGTATTTCAATGTCCAAACTTTGTTAATTTCTTGTCTCAGTCACATTACATGAAAATTATGCATTTAAGGAAAAAAAATAGTCACCTAGAGTTTCGTTAGAGTGAGTTTAATGCAATAGCCCATATTTACTAACATATCAACTTCAGTTTTCCATCTCAGTGGTACATAGTTAATTTATTTCACTTATGACAAGTCACATGTATACCCTTCTCTACTGTGGTGTTGAAGTAAAATGGTTTAACCCACAAAAGAACATTCTTTCAGCAACAAAAACAATTAAAATTTAACACATCATTATTAGTTGCCTTTATATGAAGGAATGTAAACATAATTGTAAAGAAATTTATCTTCACACTTTGTAATTAAATTTTAACTAATTACAGCAAGTCACATTAAAAATTAGGGATAAGTCATTTTACTTAAACACCATTGATATGAAATAATGTAAAGAGAAGTAATTGTGATGAATTATAAAATTGAATTGAAGAATTACGTCCCTGACAATAATAATGGTTTTAGGCATGCAAACACTGTACAGCAATTTCTCCCAAAGTATCTTCAAAATATTCCTGTGCAATGAAAGTAGAAATACATGTAGAAAGTGGATTATGAAACTGGCAAAGGTGCAATACAGTATCATTAGAGCAGTCCACATTATGCTGTTTTATAATAAAAACTTTCAAACTTTCAAAAGTGTTGAAACTATTAAAAAGGAAATAAAAATTTATTGACAGACGACCGTTTCAACACTGGTGTATTGTCATCGTCAGTGTCTCTTTAACTACTCTTTTAATAATTAAAATTTTTAATTTTGAAAAGTATGCTTTGGTATTTACATAATTGTAGAATATTGCATTTTGGAATGCGAATATCCAAATTATCTTTACTTATTTGTTATCAATAATATCTTACTTGCCGTTACGTATTGGATTAAATTGAATACTTTATGCCGAATTGCTATTTTGAACTTAAAAATGTAAAACATTTAGTCGACATTATTGCTCACATTAAACTTTAGGGACACAAAGAATTGTAATTATAAACCTATGTTATATATATCTTTAAGTAAAGAAATTAGCAGTACTCAACATTGATGATTAGATTCACTCATTTTCAAAGCAGTATTTTAGATAAAAGTTACTCATTCAAGATTTTTCCCTGTCTGATAAGAGCTTGTGCAACTGTTACAACGCTCTACTAAGCATTTTTATGTGAAATAATACTTGGGTATTACGTTATTAAACATGAAATAAATTTCAATACGAAATTTCAGCGATGTTCCATTCTGCAAAGTATATGTAAAATCATAAAATCTGGACCCTATTTATCCGATTCTGAGACCTGTATTTGCCTGCTAATCCCACCAGAGACTTCAACTACAGGTGCAATTTGAATTTGAACGACTTCATTTTCAATTAATCGTTTTAACTTTGTCATAGCAGGTTGAACGAACATATCATTGTATTTAGATTTGTACCATAATGTGACCTTTAGCCATGTGTGTCAACGTGTTATTACGGGAACGGACGTAGGATGTATTGTCCTGCATCTTTCAATCATCATCTCTCTTCTGCCTCAAGTTTTAATTAAAGCTGTGTTAAAAACAGGTCAGAAACTTTCAGTGAAAATGTCACCTCTTCAGTACAAAAATTTAAAACATGTGGGGACAAAACGTGGAGTGTAAAATCTGAGATTCAAATCTGATCACTTTCCATCAGAAAATATTTACGGTGTATTATCAGAAATTAAAACAAAAACTAGATTTCTCTGATGAATAAGATCCAGTACTTTTTTAATTGGTTACTTTACGACGCTTTATCAACTGGTGGTTATCTAGCGTCTGAATGAGATGAAAATCTCATGGGATAGCATCCTCTTTTTTCCCCTTTCTATTCAATTTTTGTCTATTCTTTGTTAGTAATAAAAACTTGCAATAAAATCGTAAAGATATAAATAATTCTTCTGTAAATAAACATATCCAAAATATCACTTTTTTCTGATAGGAAAAGACTCGTCAATTTATTCTACATAAAACGAAACATTTCAAAGCATATCGAGCGATGTTTCAAGTGGATTGCGAATAAGAGTTTCTGATTGCAAAATACTGTATACATATCCATTATTTTTGCATTCTTATATTTCATATGATAGATTACGATTATAAATATAACTGGTCTAATAAGTTGAGGAGAAATTGCTGCACACTAACAGATGCAACAGGAAGTTTTGAAGTGTATCTCCACGATAATACAGAATATGATTACTTGCCTTGCTGCCTGCAATGTGTGAAGCCTCCACTGCTGAAGCTCGCCCAGCTGACACCAGCTTAACATCCCTTTTCTTCTGCCTGAAAAAATAAACGTTTTCCATTATACCAGAGTCAGAAAAACAACGTATACGATGCAATCTCAACACTAAAAAAAGCAACAAGAGTCTAAAATATAATGCTGTATACAGAATGTTTCAATAGTGATGGTAATGATTTACTATAAAAAGCACAAATTGAAAAAGCAAAAAGCTGCAATAAATATTGGTTCGAAAATAACCGTTCATGCAATATTGCCTTAGGCAGAGTAGAACCTACACCGTGGTCCCCCAGGTCACCGGATTTAAATATGATTATTTTCTGTCTTTGGGGCCATGTGGAAAGCCTGGTTTACACTTCTGAGGTCAACAAACTTTAGAAATTGGTTTTTGAAATGAACGTTCCTTTCAGCATGAAATGAACGTTCCTTTCAGCAAAATGAACGTTCCTTTCAGCAAATAAATAATGATCGAGGACTGCCCCAGAGGATTCGCAGCTCACTACAGAAAAAGGACAATGTTGCGTTCAGATGCATGGAGAGCATTTTGAAAACCTGGTCAAATGGGAATGTAGAAGTCAAATAGGGATGTATATACGTCTGCTCTTAGTCAGCGACGAAACTAACAGAAATGTGCATTATCTCGGCGACAGTTAATTTGCGGACAAATGTATATTAGAGTTTTTTGCTTGGTTAGTTTGTACTTTTCATCCGTAAAATATTGACCATCACTTTTGAAACACCCTTGTAGAACTCGGCATATTATGAAAGAGCAATTAAAATTGGCTTTTCGGAGAAAACGTCTTGTTTGGAAAATGAGAACAAACTTTAACTACAGGAATCCCGCAGATGTACTGACAAGCATCAGAAAAATCAAGCATATACTAAGTTTCCACTGACAGCAATTAGGTGGGATTAAATATCTATAATTTCTAAAAAAAAAAAAAAAAAAATGAGCGGGATAACATAGCACGCTCGGGTAACGGGTTGCAGTCCTAGATTCAATCGTAACCTAAGTCCGACTCAGTAACATCAAATCTAGATCCCGAACAAGTTAATATTCGAAAAAAAAAAGGCTATTAACCATCATTTCCAAAATTTCACCAGTATAGTCCAGAAAATTTAAATAAACTCTCAAAATCGGATATTCGGAGGACACTTTTCTCGAAAATGTGAACGAATGGAATAAGCGATTTTTTTATTCAAATGGGAATGAGGCTAAGAGATCAAACTCTGGAACTGCTAACCAGCAAAGAATTCGAAATAATTCTTTATCTCTTTCACATTTACGTGGGATTATAATTTTTGATTCTCTAAAAATTACGGAGTATTTCAATCACAAATAAACGGGATATAATGGCGCAATCGAATAATGAGTTGCGGTCATGGATTCACCCACGTCGGACACGAACAAAAGTAAATTTTTGAAACAAATTCCAAACACAATTTTAACATTTTTGAAAATCGGCTTTTCGGACGAGACACTTTTCCGAAATGGGAACGAATGGGCTGAGAGTACCGCTGAATTTAGTTTAGGAATCCTACACGACTAGCAGTAATCAGCAAAGAAATCGAGTTCCTCCATTGCCTCTAACAGCTAACGGATAACATTTTTCCAGCGTATCAACAATGGCCAGGACAAATCCGAGGGGTATAATGGCGCGATCGAGTAACGGAGCTCGGTCCTGGATTTACCCGCCATCCTCGTCGGACGCGGTAGCATCGATGTCGGTAACCCGAACAAAAGTAATTTCGACAAAATAAGCCCCAAGCTTAAACCACCACCCTTGTAAAAAAAAATATTCTCTCGCTACCGAAATTCCGCCGAATATGCAGCAAGAATAGAGAATATGTGAAGGACAGAGAGGTACCAAAGACCTAACTGTTGTGTAAAATACAACCATGTGCCTCCAAACGTAAGTATGGTAGAGCACGACATATTTACAAATTAACAGTCAAATTTGAATTTTCAGAAGAAACTTTCTTTTCGAAAATGAGAAAAAGGGGCTACAAAGGGGCTGAGTACCCCGCCAACTTTACTGTACGAACCGCTCAGATTCACTTGCGATTTAGTGTCATGTTTATTGTTTGTAATACTCGTACAAATAAAATCGTGTGGAAATTCTACTGGAGGAACAATATGGGTTTTTAACTCAAGAAATTAATCAGTAAAATTTATAATTCCTGTGCACCATTCCCGAATTCAACACTCATAATTGTTCATTACGAAAAATATTCCGGCCAATAGTGTACGAAATAACGTTGTACACTGACAAGACATGGCGGATCTTGAGAAGGGAGATTTCTTTCTAAAATCTACAAAACCATTTTTGTGGATTAGATACTTTTCTATATATCGTCGTCGTTCCTGCAATAACTCCTATGTGCAAAATATAAAAGTTTTCAGTACGAAGGAAAAACACATTTAATCATCCTATGGCAGCCGTACATAGAGACTGAATTCTTACATTTTCGAAACAAAGAAATTTAAACATATAGGAGATTTTATTATTTGCTGTATCACTATTTAAGTTATTTAATAGAGTAAAAAATTTTAATATCGATAAATATGTCACATAAGATTTATTGCAGGAACAACGACGATATATTTTGTCAATTGAGGAACTAAAATGCTACAAATGTCGGAAGAATCACTTCATCTCACCTGAGCATTCTAGAGATTTTGCCCTGCACCAGCAGCATCCACTCGTGGTGTAGTTGCCCCAAGCACAGCACCACCTACGCGCCACCAACAACTGCATCATGGGCATCCAGGGACTTAGATGGTACTGCAAGTTAAAAACATAGATTTTCGTAAAAATCTTCAACATCGATTTTTTAATATCAGTAGTTTTCTGTAATTTGTAAATTGAAAAATTAAACACAAAATTATGAAGAGTCCCTGTCTCTTACCAGTGCATCCTAGAGATTGTGACCAGCAACAGCAGCATCCACACGAGGCCTAGTCGTTCAAGCACAGACCATCAGTATTCTCGTCATCAGCTGCACCGGGGGGTACAGGGGTTGGATAATGTTGCTTACACATAATGGCTGATATTCCATCACGCCAGCTGAAAACATAGGTTTGCGTCAAAATCTCCGAAACAATTTTTTATGAATCAGTACTTTTGTTTTTATTTTGTAAATTGAGAAAATAAAATAATATAAATATAAAAATAATAATTCATGTCTCTCACCAGTACATCCTGCAGAATGTGGCCTGATCCAGAAGAATCCACAAGAGGCCTAGTCGTCCAAGCACAGCTCCACACCATTCTAGCCACTAGCAGTTGCATCATGGACACCCTGGAGGTTAGATGGTGCTGTATGAAGGTAGTGGCTTCCAGGTGTCGTCACATAAAATAAAAATACAAATTTCCGTCAAGAATCTCCAAATGGAATTTTTATAGCATCAGTAGTTGTCTTTGTATTTTGTAGATTGAATAATTAAAATAATGCAAATTTATGAATAATCTCTATCTCTTACCAGTGCATCCTATGAATTGTGACCTGCACCAGCATCCACACGAGGCTATTGGTCCAAGCAAAGCACCATCAATATTCTTGCCGCTAGCAGCTTCATCATGGAAGCTCAGGGGGGTTGGATTGTGCTGTATGAAGATAGTGGCCTCCAGGTGTCATCACATCAACTAAAATTATAAATTTCCATAAAATCTTCAGGTGGGATTTTTATACCATCAATAGTTTTCATCGTAATTTGTAAATTGTGTAATTAAAATAATACAAATTTATGATAATCTCTCTCTCTAACCAGTGCATCCTATAGATTGTGGCCTACAACAGCATCCACACGAGGTTGGTGGTTCAAGCACAGCACCAATATTTTCGTCAAGAGCTGCGTCATGGACACCTAGGGTGTGAGATGGTTCTGCTTGCACATTGTAGTTTCCAGATGCCATCACGTTAGCTGAAAACATAGGCTTCCGTCAAAATCTCCAAATCGATTTTTTGGTAGAATCAGTAGTTTTCTTTATATTTTCAAAATTGAGAAAGTAAGATAATGTAAATAAAACAAGAATAATTTCCGGGAAAGAAGATAATGGGGAAAAAAGGAGAAGCGGTGAAAATAAGGGGAAGTATAGATAATATGATTCGATCGGTTAGTGAGAAACAAACAGGTAATAAGGAAAGAAAGCCAATACATAATTTAAGAAAATAGTATGTCAGTGGGGGAAAAATAGAAGAGAAATCTGTACAGAGAAATGACTGAGTGTAATGATTGAATAATTGTAGAATATCATGATCTATATATGTGGTAAGAAAGTAAGGAATAGATAGTAATGTATATGTAAGTAAACGATACCAAAATATATTAGAAAACGCAGGATCTAAATTTCTGAACTTTTACAAGTCAAGTAACTCACAAGTGGATAAAAGTTACAATGTAGACCTACAATAACAAGGTTTATTAGAACTTAATAACTGACAAAAGTATGAAACGTTACTAATAATTTTTTTAAAGCCAGTTTTACTAGAGCACGGAAAAACAATTATGCAGTTATTTGGTTACCATATCATTGTCATGGTTTCTCGAACATATTTAATTTTTTACTGCATGTAATAAACATTTCTTTATAAAAAGTGGACTACGCTCACCCATGTAGAGCTGTTAATTGTAACACGATTTTTGGTATGTCCTATATATATTTTACATTATAATTTACATCAAGTCTTGTGACCTAATTCATTTTATTTTCAAACAGCTGGGCGTTATTGGAGTCTACGTTTTGCATAAATGGTTGTGAAATCAGTGTGGAAAATTACAACTTTTGGAAAATTTAGTTTATTTAAAGTTTAAAGTGAATGTCTCAGCTGATATATTTTGTATTACAACATGTCCACTTACATAGCACAAATAAATAAGCTATATAAAAACTATACGTCATAGAATTCAGAAAACACTGCGTAATGTTTTAATGCAAAAACAAAAACGAAATATATATTTTTTTTAATATTCAGGTACACATATCCTTAAAGAGCAAAGTGAGATAGGAATAAGGATTAGCCAAGATAAGTTATATGTCAGTAGGGACTAATAAGTAATGAAGAAAGAAGGAAGTCAATTTTGAATAAGAAACATGAAATTAAATTAATTTATATCATAAGACTAATACAAGGGAGAGTTAGCAACGGCAAATGAATAGGAAATGCAGAGGAAGTAGGGTCTGAATTAAATAGTAAATTAAATTTTAGGAGTAGGGGAAATACAATGAGATAAGAGTAGTACGATAGTGAGTGAAAGATAATAAATTTCAAAATACAGTGAGTGATAAATGAAATGGATGGACATGTAAAGACACAGTTGATGAATAAAGATAGTGAAGGGCATGTGCTGATCACTTAATATGGCCTATGAATGATGTAACTAGTGTAAGAATGGAACTGCAGGCCCGAATACTGGAATGTGAAGGACCAGCAGGACAGAATAGATTGGGTGACAAATCATATTCATATTCAACAAGAATAATCCATGTCTCTCACCAGTAAATCCTGGATAATGCGGCCTGAAACAGAAGAATCCACACGAGGCCTAGTCGTCCAAGCACAGCACCACCAGCAGCTGCATTATGGGCGCCCAGGGGGTTAGATGGTGCTGCAGGTACATAGTGGCAGCCAGGTGACGTCACATTACCTGAAAACATAGGTTTCCGTTAAAATCTCTGAATAGATTTTTGTGTAACATCAATAGTTTTCTTTATACAGTATCTTGTATTTTTTACAACGATAATAATAATAAAAATAATAATAATAATAATAATAATAATAATAATAATAATATAACATAATATTGTTTTATTTGAAGTTCAGTCTAATTGACATCATTTAAAATCAATGACATTTACATATGTAAATAATCATTGCGTATTATGAAAATTAAAGCAAACGTTTTCGCCCTTCGGGCATCATCAGGCATTTTACATACAATATCTTATACATTTTTTAAGTCTTTGTTGTGGAATGTGTACAAACTGATTAAACACAACCTTTATATAATAATGAAACTATTTTATGATTGACTAATGTTGATTAACGATCTAAAATATAAAAATACAGGTATAAAATTTAATACATAATAAAATTGTGGCTGAACTGTTGGTCTTATGTTTAAATTATTACATTATAAAATTGCAAACATGATAAAAACCATTTGATTCCTCTTTAAACTTCATAACAGCTTCATTAGTTGGATGTTTTATTGTCAGCCTTGGTCTCAGTGATTCATCACTCGATTTTATGGTGAAATCATTACTTCATAACGTGTGTGCTGCACTGGGTTATGTGTTGACATTTACATTAAAACTATTTTGTGGGACTGGGTTTTATTATGAATTGATTTTAAACTTGTGATATGTCAATTAGACTGAACTTCAAATAAAACAGTATTATGTTATATTATATTGACTATCTGAATATCTTTTCCATCATGCTTTCTAAAATAATAATAATACTTACTTACAAATGGCTTTTAAGGAACCCGAAGGTTCATTGCCGCCCTCACATAAGCCCGCCATCGGTCCCTATCCTGTGCAAGGTTAATCAGTCTCTATCATCATATCCCACCTCCCTCAAATCCATTTTAATATTATCCTCCCATCTACGTCTCGGCCTCCCCAAAGGTCTTTTTCCCTCCGGTCTCCCAACTAACACTCTATATGCATTTCTGGATTCGCCCATACGTGCTACATGCCCTGCCCATCTCAAACGTCTGGACTTAATGTTCCTTATTATGTCAGGTGAAGAATACAATGTTTCTGCGTTGTGTAACTTTCTTCATTCTCCTGTAACTTCATCCCGCTTAGCCCCAAATATTTTCAAGCATCTTATTCTCAAACACCCTTAACCTATGTTCCTCTCTCAGAGTGAGAGTCCAAGTTTCAAAAAACAACCGGTAATATAACTGTTTTATCAATTCTAACTTTCAGATTTTTGACAGCAGACTAGATGATAAAAGCTTCTCAACCGAATAATAACACGCATTTTCCATATTTATTCTGCGTTTAATTTCCTCGAGTGTCATTTATATTTGTTACTGTTGCTCCAAGATATTTGAATTTTTCCACCCCTTCGAAGGTTAAATCTCCAATTTTTTTATTTCAATTTCGTACAATATTCTGGTCACAAGACAATCATATACTTTGTCTTTTCGGGATTTACTTCAAACCGATCGCTTTACTTGCTTCCAGTAAAATTCCCGTGTTTTCCTAATCGTTTGTGGATTTTCTCCTAACATATTCACGTCATCCGCATAGACAAGAAGCTGATGTAACCCGTTCAATTCCAAACCCTGTCTATTATCCTGAACTTTCCTAATGGCAGATTCTAATGCCGTAAAGGTGATAGTGCATCTCCCTGCTTTAGCCCGCAGTGAATTGGAAAAGCATCAGATAGAAACTGAACGGACTCTGCTGAAGTTTTGAGACACATTTTAATTAATCGAACTAGTTTCTTGGGAATGCCAAATTCTATAAGAATATCATATAATACTTTCTTAATCGAGTCATATGCATTTTTGAAATCTATGAATAACTGATGTACTGTACGCTTATACTCCCATTTTTTCTCCATTATCAGTCGAATGCAAAAACTCTGATCAATAATCGATCCATTACGCCTAAAACCGCACTGATGATCCCCAATTTTCATCTAATAATAATAATTATTAATAATAATAATAATAATAATAATAATAATAATAATAATATACAATTCTAATAAATTTCATGTAATACTAATGTTACTTGGTCTAAGCTCTTTCATATTTTGTATATTAAGAAAGCAAAATATTGTAAATGCATAAAGAATCCCTGCCCCTTACCTGTACATCTTGGGAAATGGGCCTGAGCCAGCAGTTTCCACACGTTGTCTAGTCCCCCAAATACGCTACACCTTCACGTCCATCATGAACAGCTGCATCATGGACGCCCAGTGGAGTTAGATGATGATGCTGCTTCCACATAATGACTGCCAAGAGTTAACACGTCAGCTAAAAACATAAGTTTCAATAATAAGTACACTCATTTCTTAGTGTGCGTGTTCAATTTATATTAAAAGCTAATTCTAAGTAAATTCAAGAGACGTCACTCAGGAACCGAAAATTATCACTTCGAGAATTTTGAAATAGTTCCTGCCTTTGAATGGCAAATCACAAAATACTTCATGTGTCTATAGGAAAAAAGAACATTTGAGCACTTCATGTGAAGAAAAGATGAGCTGCGACTATTATTTATAGGCTAAATTTTTTTTTATTCAAAATGGTGGCAGTTCACTGTGCAGTGATGAAGCGTTTCCCTAAACTGGTCTTTAACCTTAGAGAAATGCCGGTGCCCCTATATCACCCTCGAATTTTTTAATTGGTTAATGCAACATGAGAAATTAAAATATTTCGTTAAATACATTTATTACAGTTATATACATAATTTCGAAGCCTACTTTATTGAAGTGTGATTCCAAAACTCGGTCAATGCATTTGCCAATTGTATTATTTATAACCATACATAGGCCTATATATGATTTAGACACCCCCACCCCCAACATTATATATTTTTAGCTTATTTTCTTCAAAAAATAACGTCAATACTAGCTTAAAAGTTTGTGTCATTGTGCATGTCATTTGAAAACTCACTCAGTCCATGGACCGGTGGATATAAAAAACAGCTCAATCCTTCCATAAAAATAGACAACTCGTTTTGGGAACACTCCTCATTTCTAAAACTTATAGTTATGGTTTTAGTTTTCATTGTTTTAGTCAGATAGCACGTCATATGTAGCAAATACTGCAAGACAATTTTCGTAACTATAAAAAATATGCTCACCTGTATCATCAATGAAGAAAAACACTGAAATTGTGTCCTGGCATGACTCCTACGTTCCCGGCGAACGCCTTCTTCCACAGATATTCCTGGACAGAAGATGCAATGTTAGTCAGATTACGATAAATTTTATCATTAAAAATACAGATAAACGTGAATCCTTCACCCACTTTCGGTCATAAATTTTAATAATTCTAATTCTTTCAATGTAATCTCCTTGCCAAGTTTCCTAGAATGTGCAATTATATAGATCGTATAAAAAGTTCCATATTATACTAAAGCCAATTAGACTATCTTCAAACACGTTTCCAAAATATGTCCATGAGAATATTATATTTTATCCCCTCAAAGACAAAATTTTTTTTTTTTCCAAATGAACTAAAATTTTTTAAATTGTATCTCCACATTTTAGAATCCATAATTGAAGGACGGAAAGGCAGTTTTGTTTCTCCATGCAAATCTTGAGCAGTAATGTTCAATAAATTAAACTTAAGATAGGGAATGAATGTTAAAAACCGACTCAGCATAATTTGATAACCAGTTAAATGGCGCCTCCAAATGCAAAGATTGTGTTCTATATAATGAAGATTTTATAAATTATGTGATGAAGAAATTAACCTTTTTAATCGAATTTGTCTAAAACCATGTTACATTTTACGTTTCCAATAATCTTTAGCATTTACTAAACTATAATAATTATGGAAGACTGTTAAGACGCATGGAAAAGCAAAAGTTACTTTTCACGTTGTAATTTAAAGCCTCTTGTTTATTAAAAATATCCAATTGTGAATTAGTTCCTAACTTTACTTTAAATTTATATCCTATTTCAGTTTGAACTAGTTTTTGAACAATTCTGAAGGATATATTTCAAAAGAAAAAAATCTCGTACCTTGACTTACCGCTTGAAACTTAAAACCAAACCGCATTCTTCTCCCGTCGCCGTTCGACTAAACAGATATCATGTTCCAATCACCACATGCAGAGGGCAGTAGTTGTGTGTAGGAAGTACGTCAGCCAATAAGAATGTAGATAGAATAACGTCTGAAGAATGTTCTAGAATAAATTTAAAAATTTTACGACGTACAGTAATAGACGGAAATGAATACAATTTTCATATTATATAGCAGGAGAAATGCGTTTTAATTCTGCATCTGCATAGTTGTAGGTCTAAT
>JAJSOF020000033.1:36464886-36502386 GCA_025594305.2 Periplaneta americana | reverse complement strand
AATCTGATTGACTATGTATTGTATATTTTTAGTAGAGCCATCGATGTAGCTCAGTCGGCAGACTCGCTGGGCTGCTGATCCGGAGCTGTGTTCGGGTTTGGGTTGGATCCCTCTTTGGTCTTTGGTTTCTTCCGAGGTTTTCCACAGCCGTGGGACTGAAGCCGGATGGTCTATGGCGAGTCCTCGGCATCAACCCCTTTGATTTGATTACCCCCTTTTGATTTGATTACGTGGTTGGGTTTTTCCGAGGTTTCCCTAATCAAAAGGCAAATGCCGGGTAATATTTTGGCGAATCCTCGGACCTCACCTCATCTCACTATATCTCGCCAAAATATTGTAAAAAATTGCACAAAATTGTAAAAATTGTAGAAAATTACTAAATTGTAAAACTGTAAAAATTTGTAAAAATAATAATTGTAATATTGTAAAATTTTGAATTATTCCACATCTTAAAGCTTCATTCGTCATGTAAGATCTATGGAATAAAATGAATGAATGAATGAATGAATATTAACGATTGCAAGGTATGTAGAATGAGTTAAGGGATTTTGAAGACACTTTGTCACTTTCACCTAATCGTATTTCTACATGCCACGAATCACTATCGATTGAAAAGTATGTAGAATCTAATTTCGTGACCCTTCACTGCCTGCAAATTAATACATCCTTTGTTAATATACTAGCTTCTGTGCGGACACATCCAACCAAACATTTTTAGAAATTACGTTCAAATGATAAGGACTTCGATATAAAATGCAGGACGCCATACAAAAGAAAAAATCTATACTCTTATCAAGGTTACAGAATGAGCGAAGAGGGATTAGGAGACCAAACCGGGAGTGTTGATGTCCGTGACCTAAACTTGCATTTTTCATTCCAAGAAAATTTATTTATTACATAGTATGTAGGAACTAACATTGTGTCCGCTGCCGTTCTAAATCCTAATATGCCCCACAGAGTATACTAACCTCATAAGTTAGGAAAAATTTAGAGGCATTATCCACACAGCAATTTTCGGAAATATTTTCAGAGGAAATCGTTATTCATCACATTACGCAGAAGAAGAAATTTATTCTCCTAACACATTTATCGAATGATTGAGGAGGTATTTAGAGACAGTTGGTGTCCTTGACAACAATTTCGATCTAAATGCATAGAAATACTCTCGATTGCAAAGTATGTAGAATCTAACATTTCCTCCCTTAACTGAATAAATCATAATTCCTCCTCACTCATACTAAGCCCACAACAGGCGGCCACTTTTGAAAGAAAAGTTCTCGGAATTACATTACATTAAGAGTAGAATGTAATTCCATCCAGAACGCAGGACGTTAGAGGAAAGGAAAATAATACATTGTCCTATGAGAATTGCAGAATGAGTGAGGAGATATTGGCTACAGTTGTTGCAGTTGACTTAAACTTGCGTTCTACATGCCTTGAAATATTATCGCTCGCAGAGTATGTGGAATTTTATATTTGGTCTCTTCATGACATTGTCTGCTCTCTAGTTGAGCTATCTTCAAAATGGCAGCAGATATATTTCGCAGGCGTCACCCAACAACAATTTTCGGAATCACTTTAACAGAATATCTTAATTATCTACAAAACACAAAACGTCAGTTTAAGGAAAACATACACACTCTCCTAATAGGAATACAGAATGAGTGAGGAGGTACTGGGAGTCAGTTGGTGATTATGACCTAAACTTAAGTTCTACAAGCCTAGAAATGTAATCGATTGCAAAGTAAGTAGAATACAGGTTCCTCTAACGTACGGAATCTTGATACCTCCTCTCTCATTATAACATCCTAGTACCAGGAGACAGATGATATAAGAACTACCAACCAAATAATTTTCGACTTCTATCAGAGATTTGCCAACATTGAAGCGTTAATGCTAGGTGACCCAGGAATGTAAAATATTTAGCGATTATTAATATTATTAATCATGATAATTTAATGTCATTTCAAATAGGATGAAAAATGCAATCATTTTTGCACAATTCTTTAATTTCTGCTACAGACAATATCACTAGGAATGTCGAATTTTGCTTCGATATTCTCTTAATGGTATATCTCCTAGATATCTCTCCGTCATTCTAATGTCGTGATATTTTACAGGAAATATAATTCTGCAGATTATAGTGCGTCAGGTAAAGCAAAACAAATATTATTTCAACGTAAACGAGCAATGACATTGGAGTGTAAAATAAATTTTTTGCACTTACCGTAAGAAATCCTAATACCCCGTCACCTATTATACTATTCTCATAATATGTGGAGATATATTTTGCAGCACTATCGACAGAGAAGTTTTCGGAGTTATGTTCGGAGGAGTATGTAATCCAGTACAAAACGCTAAACGTCAGAGGGAAGAAAAATATTTAATTTTCTCTCAGGAATATCAATGAGTGTGAAGGTATTCCTTTTCTTTGTGTGCCCGAATCAAAGTTGCGTTTTGATATCTAGAAAATATTAGCTATTGCAAGGTATGTAGAATATGACAAAAGGTTTTGAAGACACTTTGTGACTTTAAATTACGCGTATGTACTACATTACTAGAATCACTATCCATTGCAAATTATGTAGAATCTTACTTCGTGCCCCTTCACATACTGCAAACTTATACCTCCTCTGTTAATCTACTAGATTCATAACAGGAAAGAAAGCTTGCGGAAACTACCGACCAAACATTTTTCGAAATTGCGTTCGAAGTAATGCGTCTTTCGATGCAAAACTCACGACGCCATACAAAAGAAATTTATTCTCCTATCAAGGATACCGAATGAGCGAGGAGGGATTAGGAGACCAAACCGAAAATATTGATATCCGTGCCCTAAACGTGCGTTCTACATGCGTGGAAATTTAATTGATTACATAGTAAGTAGAAACTAAATTGTGTTCATTGCCGTACGAAATCCTAATATCGCCCACTGTATATATTATCCTCATCTGTTAAGAAAAATTTCGAGACAGTATCCACACAGCAATTTTCGGAATTACATTCAGAGAAAATCTTAATTCAGTACACCACGCAAAAGAAGAAATTAATTCTCTTAACAGGAATATCGAATGATTGAGGAGGTATTTAGAAACAGTTGGTGTACTTGACGAAAATTGAGATCTATATGCATACAAAGGCTATCGATTGCAAAGTATGTAGAATCTTTCATTTCCTCCCTTAACTTAATAAATCATAATACCTCCTCACTCATAATACTAACCCAATAACAGGGGAGAATATTTGCTGTCACTTTTGAAAGAAAAGTTCTCGGTATTACATTAAGAGGAGAATGTAGTAATTCCATCCAGAACGCAGGACGTTAGATTTTTTTTTTTAATTCGTCAACTTTTGGATACAGTATCGAAATCTTGGGTGATCTCCCGACTGTTCCTAATTACTTTTACTTATTGCTGAGAGGTAGTTCATTTATGATGCTGCACTCCCGTCATAACCAGGATGAACAGCGTGAAAACAAATTTGACAGATAACTATGAGAAGAGGAACAAAGGTGTACGATGTCTTGTGTAGTACTGAGGGTTATAAGTTCCTAGTTTTGATACATACACATTTTGGTGGGAATGTGCCTGTTTATAAAATGTTTCAGCGAATCTCCTAATGATAACTGGGATACTTTCCACTTTTAGATCTTGATGTATCTCGAGGACGTTAGAGAAAAAGGAAAATAATACATTCTCCTAGCAGAATTACAGAATGAGTGAGGAGGTATTGGATACAGTTGTTGCAGTTGACTTAAACTTGCGTTCTACATGCCTTGAAATATTATCGATCGCAGAGTATGTGGAATTTCATATTTGGTCCCTTCATAACATTGTCTGCTCTCTGATTATGCTATCTTCTAAACGGCAGATATGTTTCGCAGGCTCTACCCAACAAACAATATTCTGAATTACTTTGACAGAATTTCTTAATTCTTAAAAAAACGCACCACGTCAGTTTCAGGAAAACATACACACTGTCCTGCCAGGAATACAGCATGAGTGAGGAGGTATTGGGAGTCAGTTGGTGCATATGACCTAAACGGATGTTCTACAAGCCTAGAAATGTAATCGATTGCAAAGTATGTAGAATTCAAAGTTAGGTTCCTCTAACGTACCAAACCTTGATACCTCCTCTCTCATTATAACATCCTAGTACCAGGAGACAGATTTTATAAGAAGTACCAACCAAATAATTTTCGACTTCTGTCGGAGATTTACCAACATTGAAGCGTTAAATCAAATTGAACCATGGATGTAAAATACATAGCGATTATAAATATTTAGTAATAATGACAATTTAATGTCATTCCATGTAGGATGAAAATTAAAATTATTTTTGTACAATTCTTTAATTTGATCTACAGACATTTTCTCTACAAATGCCGAGTTTTACTTTGAAATTCTCTTAATGGTATGTCTCCTACATATCTGTCCGTCAATCTAACAAAGTGATATTTTACAGAAAATATTATTCTACATATATCAGTGCGTCAGGTAAAACAAAACAAATATTATTTCAACGTGAACGAGTAATAACATTGGAGTATAAAATAAAATTTTAACACTTACGTTACGAAATGCTAATACTCCGTCTTCCTTTATACTATTCTCATAATTAGGGCTAGGTTTTTGAAGAAATTGTGTCTCGTTTCTAGTAAGCCAGAAACATAGCTGCTATAGTAGTTATATGTTATGTGATAAACTGAGTGTTTTAAGACATATTTGTCAGGGATTTTTTTTTTTTAATTTTTGCCTGTTTCAATTCACAGGAGCATCTTTTGTTTTATTCCGTAATTTTTTAGGCATTTTCATTTAATTTTGGCCATAAATCCCCATTATTAATGTAAAATAATGTATATATCCTTCGATATTTGTCCATTAACACCCATTACTTTGTATAATATTTTAATCGTTCTCTACACAAATATTGCCATTTTAACGTAGTACACCCCATGTAATGGATCAGTCCAACACCCCTTCAATATAGACCCCTTTATACCTGCTAGTTCCGGATAAGAGTGTCCTTGTGGTGGACTACATGGAAACTGCATCAGGTAAAATAATTAATTAAAGTGTACTACTTTGAAAAAATAATGTAAAATTAAATAAACTTAAATGTTGGTATTAGAATTTAATTTAATTTACTAGTCTAAATATTATGTGGTACAAAACCTCTTTTCCTACTAACCTAATTATGTAAAATCAATTTTTAGGGCATTTTAATGGCATTGTTTAAAGATTTTTAGGTCATAAATGCATTGTTTTTAGGACATATTTTTATAATTTATAGGTCATCAAAATCCTAGCCCTACTCATAATATGTGGAGATAAATCTTGCTGCAGTATCAACAGAGAAGTTTAGGAGATATGTCCGCAGAAGTTTGGAATCCATTACAAAATGCTGAACGTCAGAGAGCAGCAAAATATTTAATCTCCTATCAGGAATAATTAATAAGTGAGAAAGTATTTGGATTCTTTTGTGTGCTCGATTCACGGTTGCGTTTTAATGCTTAAAAATATTAACGATTGGAAGGTATGTACAATGAGAGAAGAGGTTTTGAAGACACATTGTGACTCTCACATATTCGTATGTTCTGCATGCATAGAATCGCTATCGATTGCAAAGTATGTAGAATCTAATTTCATCTCCCTTCACTTACTGCAAACTAATACCTTCTGTGTCAATCTACTAGCTTCATAACAGGAGAGAAACCTTGCGGACACTAACAACCAAATAATTTTTGCAATTACGTTGGAAGTAATGCGTGTTTCGATGCAAAACGCACGACGCCATACAAAATAAAAAAAAATTATTCTCCTATCAAGGGTACAGAATAGGCGAGGAGGGATTAGGAGACCAAACCGAAAGTATTGATGTCCGTGACCTAAACTTGCGTTCTACATGCCTAGAAATTTGATTGGTTACACAGTATGTAGAAACTAAGATTGTGTCAATTGCCGTACGAAATCCTAATATCCGCCACTGCGTATATTAATCTCATAAGATAAGAAAAATTTAGAGGTACTATCCACACAGCAATTTTCGGAATTAATTTCACAGAAATTCTTAATTCGGTACACCACGCACAAGAAGAAATTTAATATCCTAGCAGGAATATCGAATGATTGAGACGGTGCACTTAACCAAAATTGCGATTTAAATGCTTAGAAAGGCCATCGATTGCAAAGTATTTAAAATCTAACTTTTCTTCCCTATACTTAATAAATCGTAATATCTCATCTCTAGCATCATAACATGAGAATTTTTTTGCGGCACTATTGACCGAATTGTTCTCGGAATTACGTTAAGAGGAAAATATAATTCCATATAAAACGCAGAACGTCAGAGAAAAGGAAAATTATGCATTCTCCTATGTGGATTACACGATGAGGGAGGAGGTTTTGGATACAGTTGGTCCAGTTGACCTAAACTTGCGTTCTACATGCCTTGAATTATTATCGATTGCAGAGTATGAGGAGTTTTATATTTGTTCCCTTCATAACATTGTCTGATCTCTGATTATATTATCTTCAAAATGGCAGAGATATTTCGCAGGCGTTACCCAACAAACATTTTTCGGAATTACGTTGGATCTTACTTTTTGAAAAGGGCACTTCGTCTGAGTAAGGCTACGTACACGTTGGAGCAACGATAAACGATAAAAGAAACGATCTAACGACGCTTTGGTATTATCAAAGAATCAAGTGTTCATATCGGAGCAACGAGGACGCGGGAAGCGAACATTTTGATTTAGCAGTAGAAGATATTCTATGCATTCACTTAAAGAAAGAAGATATATAGGAAATATCAGCTGCTAAGTTCAAGATTAATATAAGATAAACACGTACAAATTTAAACCAGTTTCTCATCCCAAAGGTAGTATAAATTAGTTGTGTTGCGATTGGTTCTTGTGATCACATAGCCTAACATATGACCAATAAATAAACAACTGATCAATTTGCCAATATCTACAACAATTAATTTAATATGCCGAAATAATAATAAATCAATTAATATTCGGATATATGGACAACCACCGGTAATTATACAGATTAATATTATCTTAACCAGAGATCATATAAACGACAAGAGCGAAGAAAATGGTACTTTTCTTTTTCGTCGCTGTTATCGTGTATCTTCGCTTTTATCGTTACTCCAATATGCACACCTCAATGACAATGCATACTTCAATTCTCCCTGATATAGCATCGCTGCTTCCTTTATCGTTTATCGTCGCTCCAACGTATACGTACCCTAACAGGAATATCGAAAGATTGAGGAGGTATTTAGAGATAGTTGGTGCACTTAACCAAAATTGCGATCTACATGCATAGAAAAGCCATCGATGGCAAAGTATTTAGAATCTAACTTTTCTTCCCAAAACTTAATAAATCATAATACCTCACCTCTCATAACCCATAACATGAGAGAACTTTTGCGGGCAATATTGACTGAACTGTTCTCGGAATTACGTTAAGACGAGAATGTAATTCCATACAAAATACAGAACATCAGAGAAAAGGAAAATTATACATTCTCCTATCAGGATTACACGATGAGTGAGGAGGTATTGGGTACAGATGGTCCAGTTGACCTAAACTTGCATTCTACAAGCCTTGAATTATTATCGATTGCAGAGTATGTGGAATTTTGTATTTGGTCCCATCACAATTTGTTTGCTCTCTGATTACATTATCTTCAATACGGTAGAATATTTCGTAGGCGTTACCCAACAAACATTTTTCGGAATTACGTTGAATCTTACTCTTTGAAAAGGGCACCTCGTCTGAGAAAGGCTACGTACACGTTGGAGCAACGATAAACGATGAAAGAAACGATCTAGCGACGCTTTGGTATTATCAAAGAATCAAGTGTTCATATCGGAGCAACGAGAACGCGGGAAGCGAACATTTTGATTTAGCAGTAGAAGATATTCTATGCATTCACTTAAAGAAAGAAGATATATAGGAAATATCAGCCGCTAAGTTCAAGGTTAATATAAGTTAAATACGTACAAAATTAAACATGTTTCTCATCCCAAAGATAATATAAATTCGTTGTGTTGTGATTGGTTCTTGTCATCACATAACATATGACCAATAAATACACAACTGATCAATTTTGCCAATATCTACAATAATTAATTTAATATTCGGAAATAATAATAAATTGATTAATATTCATATATATTGATAACCACCGGTAATTATACAGATTAATATTATCTTAATCAGAAATCATATAAACGACAAGAGCGAAGAGAATGGTACTTTCCTTTTTCGTCGCTTTTATCGTGTATCTTCGCTTTCATCGTTACTCCCATATGCACACCTCAATGACAATGCATGCTTCAATTCTCTCTGATATAGCATCGCTGCTTCTTTTATCGTTTATCGTCGCTCCAACGTGTACGTACCCTAAGCAAAACATACACACTCTCCTGTCTGGAATACAGCATGAGTGAGAAGATATTGGGGCGGTCAGTTGCTGATTATGATCTAAACGAAAGTTCTACAAGCCTAGAAATGTAATCGATTGCAAAGTATGTAGAATTCAAAGTTAGGTTCTTCTAACGTACCAAATCTTGATACCTCATCTCTCACTATAACATCCTAGTACCAGGAGACAGATTTATCTCAAACGGATCGTGAAAAGTGTTTTTATCTGAGCGTCAGTTCTCAGTACGTATAGATGACATTAAATCAACGCTTCGTCCAGTTTTAGCCGGAGTACCACAAGGATCTATACCGTCACCACTTCTCTTCAATATCTTCAGATATGACATTCCATGTTTACAACAGTCACACATAGCTATGTATGCTGATGATACAGTTCTCTTTTATTCTCATAGTAACATAAATAGTGCAATCAGCACTCTTCAGACATCCTTACAGGAGCTGTCTAAATGGTTCTCTGACTGGAGATTACTACTCAACATTACCAAGACAGAAGCTAAAATCCTCTCTTTAAGGCCTATTCATAATCCACCTCCTTTAGTTCTTCTAAATGAACAAGTTACATGGCTCTCTAGTCAAGAAGCTTTCAAATATTTGGGAATATTATTAGACACGAAACTTACATGGAATACCCTTATAACTCTCATTGTTACACTAACTTCTTCTAGAATTCGAAAATTATACCCTTTGGTTAATAGACGTTCACAAATTGGATTGCACTGTTCAATGCTACTCTACATCTCGCTTGTGCGACCTCTTTTAACTTATGCAGCGCCAGTGTGTGCAAATAAGACTCACATGCATCGCCTACAAGTTCTCCAGAACAAGTTCCTGCGTACTGCAACAAATGCCCCCTGGTTTGTAAGAAATCAACAACTGCATGAAGAATTGTTAATTCTTCCACTAGAACAGTACATCAATTCAATGTCAAAATCTTTCTTCAACAAACTTCCTGGTGTTCCTGGAGCTGTGACATATAACATTGGAGCAAGATCTTGTCAGCCATCTCGACTTAAAAGGAAACTTCCTCAAGACATCCTTCTTAGTGATACTGACGACTCTTCATAAATTCAACACAGAAAATCATCATATTTTAGTCACATAATTCACAAAAATGTTTAATTAATTAATTTAAATTAATTAGAGTAACCTTTAGAGCCAACCTCAGCATAATATTCTGCATGTGATATTCCATAATTTAACAGTGGTCTGTATAGCAAGTTTGCCGGTCGACCAATTAAAAAAAAAAGAAAGGGACAGATTTTATAAGAGCTACCAACCAAATAATTTTCGAATTCTATCAGAGATTTGTCATCATTGAAGCATTAATGCAAATTGAACCGTGAATGTAAAACATTCAGCGACTATTAGCTATTAATATATAGTAATAATGACAATTTAATGTCATTTCAAATGGGATGAAAAATACAATTATTATTGCAGAAATCTTTAATTTGTGCTACAGACATTTTCACTAGGAATGTCGAATTTCACTTCGATATTCTCTTAATGGTATATCTCCTACATACCTCTCCGTCAGTCTAATTCGATTATATTTTACAGCAAATATAATTATTATACTGATTTAAGTGCATCAGGTAAAATAAAAAGAAACAGATATTATTTCAACGTGCACGTGCATTGGGACTGGAGTATAAAATAAAATTTTTACACTTACCGTACGAAATCCTAATACCCCGTTTCCCATTATACTATATATTCTCATAATATGTGAAGATACATTTTGCAGCACTTTCAACAGAGCTGTTTCCGGAGTTAATGTTCGGAGGAGTATGTAATCCAATACAAAACGCTAAATGTGAGAAGGAAGAAAAATAGTTAACCTGCTCTCAGTTATAAAAAATGAGTGACACAGTATTTGGATTTTTTTTTGTGCTCGAAACAAAGTTGCTCTTTACTACCTAGAAAATATTAATGATTGCAATGTATTAGAGCGAGAGAAGAGGTTTTGAAGACACTTTGAGACTTTTACCAAATCGTATGTTCTACATACCTAGATTCACTATCGGTTGCAAAGTACGTAGAATCTAATTTCGTGTCCCTTCACTTACTGCATCCTAATACCTCCTCTGTTAATCTACAAGATAAATAACAGGAAAGAAACCTTGCGGACACTACTGACCAAACCTTTTTCGAAATTACGTTCGAAGTAATACGCATTTCGATACAAAACTCACGACCACATATAAAAGAAAAAATGTATTCTGCTATCAAGGGTAACGCATGAACGAAGTGGGATTAGGAGACCAAACCGGAAATGTTGATGTCCGTGTCATAAACTTGCGTTCTACATGCCTAGAAATTTTATTGATTACGTGTTGTGTAGAAATGAAGATTGTGTCCACTGCCGTACGAAATCCTAATATCCTCACAGTGTATATTAACCTCAAAAGTTAGGAAAAATTTAGAGGCACTATCCCCATAGCAATTCTCGGAATTACTTTCAGAGAAAATCGTAATTCAGGACACCACGCAGAATAAGAAATTTATCTCGTAACAGGAATATCGAATGATTGAGGAGGTATTTAGAGACGGTGCACTTAACCAAAATTTGCGATCTGCACGCATAGAATTGCCATCGATTGCAAAGTATGTAGTATCTAAATTTCCTTCCCTTAACTTAAGAAATCATACTACCTCCTCTCTAATTATACTAACCCCAAAACAGGAAAGAATCATTGCTGCCACTTTTGACCGAACAGTTCTCGGAATTTCCTTAAGAGGGGAATGTAATTCCATACGAATTGCAGGACGTCAGAGAAAAGGAAAATAATTCTTTCTCCTATCAGGATTACAGAATGAGTGAGGAGGTATTGGATACAGTTTGTGCAGTTGACCTAAACTTGCGTTCTACATGCCTTGAAATATTATCGATTGCAGAGTATATGGAATTTTATATTTGGTCCCTTCATGACAGTTTCTGCTCTCCAATTGTGCTATTTTCAAAACGGCAGATATATTTCGCAGGTGCTATCTAAGAAACAATTTCCGTAATTAATTTGACAGAATATCTTAATTCTTTAAAGAACGCACCACGTCAGAGTAAGGAACACATACAAACTCTCTTTTGCCAGGAATATGGCATGAGAGAGAAGGTATTAGGAGTCAGTTGTTGCATATGACCTAAACGAAAGTTCTACAAGCCTAGAAATATAATCGATTGCAAAGTATGTAGAATTCATAGTTAGGTTCTTCTTACGTAAGAAATCTTTATACCTCCTCTCTCATTATAACATCCTATTACCAGGAAACTGATTATATAAGTATTTACCAGCATCGAATCGTTAATGCAAGGTGAGCCATGGATGTAAAACATATAGCGATTATTAATATTTTGTAATAATTACAAATTAATGTCATTTAAAATAGGACTAAAATACAATCATTATTCCACAAATCTTTAATTCCTGCTACAGGCATTTTCACTAGGAATGTCGAATTTTACTTAGATATTCTCTTAATGGAATATCTCCTACATACCTCTCCGTCGCTGTATTGTGACGATATTTTACAGGAAATTTAAATCTACAGATTTGATTGCTTGAGGTAAAAGAAAACAAATATTATTTCAACGTGAACGAGCAATGAAATTGGAGTATAAAATAAGATTGTGACACTTGCCGTGCGAAATCCTAATATCCCAACTCCCGTTAAACTATTCTCATAATATGTGGAGATAAACTTTTCAACGCTATCGAAGAGCAGTTTTTCGGAGTTACGTACGGAGAAATTTGTAATCCAATACAAAACTCTGAACGTCAGAGAGAAGGAAAATTTTAATCTTATATCAGGAACAGTGAATGAGTTAGAAGTTATTTGGATTCTTTTGTGTGCTCCAATTAAATTTGCCTTTTATATCCCTAGAAAATATTAACGATTTCATTGTATGTAGAATCTAATTTCGTGTCCCTTGACTTACTGTATCCTAAAACCTACTCTGTTAATCTATTACCTTCATGACAGGAAAGAAACAATGCGGACACTACCGACCAAAATTTTAGATTAAAATGCTGATTTATAATAGGAAATAAAAAAATGTTCCTTACACTAAAGCTAGAACTTCGTTCTTATGACATTTTGTTTAATTTACCAAGACTTTAGTCTAGCGGACTTATTCCCTTTTCAAAACCACTGATTAAATGAAACAAGTCAAAAAGTCCATATTAACACAGATCCGGAAATCCACCGTTTCCGACATATGATGTCATTATAAGTGTTTAGAACTCGTTTATTAGCCATGCCTTACCAACAATATGGTCTCCATGTTCGCCGACTTCATTCCTCTAGATTTTATGTCAGGTGATATTTTAAATGTTTCTTGTATTCCAGCTCTCTTGATAATGTTAACGAACTCCGGGAATATATTGCCAATGATTGTTAAAACATTAAAGACACGCCAAAGATATTCGAATGCGTACGACTGTCCGTGATGTAATGTGTTGATGCCTGGCCTATCAGATGTCATGAACGGTGTCATATTGAGCGCATATTATAATTAGGGAGCGGATTTTTATGTGCTAAAAAAAGTTAATATATTTATTTTTATGTGCTAAAAAGTACGAAAATATTTGCTAAAAATAAAAAAAAATATTTTGTTTTAAATATGACAAAAATACCTTACTTAGCTTGAAACAAAAAAAATGTTACTAGGTTCTCACCAGCCACACTTGAGTGCTAGTAGTTGGCCGAGAATTGCAGTGAACAACAAAGGTCATCTCCAAAATCTCCATCACAAATGCATGCCGATTATCTCTGAACAACGACTTACACTGTGAAAACGATCTTTCCACATCACAGGACGTCAGACGTGCTTATTTAAAGAGAAGAATGTCACAAACACATACACCGTCAATTTCACCTACAGACACATCCTCCAATACTTGAGCAACTTTACAGATTTTTTATATCCACTGTTTTTCCCAAACACATTCTGGAATTTGTCCCTTAGTAATTGTGCTTCTGAACCTGGTAGCGAGTCTAGTTTAATTTCCACGGCACGCACCTCCCTGTTTCAGACAACAGGTTTTTGGATGTTTCGAGTTTTTTTATGGTATCACACAAAAAGCTTAAATTTGCTAACAGGATAGTCAAATCGTTTTTTTAAATAAACATCTTTCACTATATCTTGAAGAATATCGATTGATGAAGCCCAATAACAGGGAATCACAACAAGATATAGCCTAACATGACATGAGCGAGAAGGGAGAGATTTTTAAAATTAATTAATGTTCATATCCGAGCTCTTACCTGTTGTTTCACAAACAAAACGTGGAATGAAATCATCTCCAGCAACAATAAACATTCCTAAGTATGTGTTGCAAGATTCCTCCTTCTTGTCCATGTTAATTTATTCCCTAATAATAACATTGATATGCTGGCTAGCAGTTCTCAGAACTTGAGAGGATACTATTACTGTACTCCAACCACGAGAAAGTCTCCAGGGAATTAGCGGGGTGATGCTGTGAATGAATGTTGATTTCATAAGATGTCATAAGGTCACACACGTGGGTACACGTATCTCTATTGGCTATCTCTCAAAGCACCAATGCTAACACTGATACATATACAAGTTATTTATACTACCCTAGTTACAAAATTAGATCACGGTTAATCTCCTGGTCTTCTAATCCCTCCATACAGGAAATAACATATGCAGGAGAGCGCATGATTTTTAAACTGACGTTATAACTCTAATATTATCTATATACTTCGCTCCAATAGATGACGCAATAGTAAGCACATTCCTTTCACGGTTTATCTCCTGGTTGGAGAACAGTACGAAAATGGATCACGGATACACCACACCGCGATTAGAAACGCGAAGCAACCAATAATTCTTAAAAAAAGATAACCTCCTTCTGAGTGATATAATTGATTTAGTTTTAAAATATTTAAAAGTTCTTGTAAAAAATTATTCAAGTAAAAAACTCCAAGATTTATGTGTTTATGATAGATTTTCTGAAAATAAGTATTTACATAATTTTTTGTGAAAATATGTGTTTTTATGTGAAATAAAATTCGGGTTTTAAACTTGAAACTTCATGTTCGGAATGTTTAACTTTGTTAATTGTGTTTTATCACACGAAAAAGAAATTTAATTACATAGGAATCCGCTCCTTAGTTATAACACTCTTTCGTCCAATGCATATCGGTTTTTGAGTACAAAAAATCAAGTCTGTGGCTTAAAATTGTTTATGCTCGACCATGCCGAAATGTAGTAATTATACACCTGGTAGCAGTGTTTTAATGCATGTCATTAAAGTACACCTATTCATTAAAGTTGAGGTTTTCGATTATACTCGGATATGCAATCGAAAGACAACGAGGGAAACGTCACGGAGGCTGAAAATCCAATACTGTAGCAGAACGTTATGTTCTGTTACTATAATAATTAGCGTTAATTGTAAATAATATTCAAATAAATCCAATTTGTCATCTCGTTTTTCAATTCTAAATCAATTTCCAGGTTATATCAAAATTAGTTCATGTTACATTACATCAAGGTCAATGACATTATTGTTCCTCGGAAAAAATCAATACTTTCGCGTCTGCGCACATCTCACAATTTAAGAGCTATGAACAAGGTCACTTCCGATCTTCTGTCAGATACAAATAAAATGAATACTTCTGAATAGTTTCGTATGAAAATTATGAAACTCGCTTGCGCTCGTTTCATAAACAAATATACTTGCGACTTAATTACTATCATTATAGGCTCGTTGCATAATGTAGTCTACTAATAAAATATAAATTTCAATCATCACCAGCCTTACAAAACAAAAGGAATACTGTAATTGTAACTTTTGGCGAATTACAGATTACCTCTAGGACTAATAAAGAATCATACATACTGTACATTCACGAGTTCACAGATGGGTATTACAAATGCGCTTTTTAAACATTGCACAAATTTTAAAACACAGAAATAGAAACTACATTGCTACAGATGAATGAATTGTAATGAAAGGGCCTCGGGTGATCTGATTTTGTGATTAAAACCGCTGTCCCCACAAATATGGAACTAACACGCTAAATTCCATCGATACTGTTTCAATAGTTTAATTACTGCCAGCGGTTTTAACCATTGTAATACATGCATCCGAATTTCACTGATTTAGACTTGCCTCTTCTCCTATTTTTAATCACGGACCATCAAACTGGCAACTAGACCAAGTAGCCTGGCGTGTGGCCCCAATTCACACACTCGTTTCTCATAATTGTGTTATTAATCTGAACTGCCTTCGGAATGGAACAATTAAATGAACGTTACAAATTCGTGATGTAATATCGTATAATGTTGATGTTACAGTTTTATGCCCTAGGGTTCTAATGTGTTTATAATACCCAAAACATATTTAACAAGCGTGCACTTGTCGCTATTAATCACCGGTATTGATTCCAAAGGAAAATGTTTGGGTCAATTGTGACCGGATGTTAAATCATTGCAATTCAACCTTCAAATGTGTGGGGGCACTGGATTCACTCACATGTAATTAACAAGCCGGTTATTTCCTGTATGTTCCCCTCAAATTTCACATAAACTGAAGAGGTTAGGGACGATACCAACATCTCGGATTTCTTCAATATTTGAAAACTAAAAATATTACACACTTTAAATAATAGTATTATTAATAATAATTGAACGGGTTACATCAGCTTCTTGTCTATGCGGATGACGTGAATATGTTAGGAGAAAATCCACAAAAATTAGGGAAAACGCGGAAATTCTTGTTGAAGCAAGTAGAGCGATAGGGTTGGAAGTAAATCCCGAAAAGACAAAGTATATGATTATGTCTCGTGACCAGAATATTGTACGAAATGGAGCTATAAAAATTGGAGATTTATCCTTCGAAGAGGTGGAAAAATTCAGATATCTTGGAGCAACAGTAACAAATATAAATGACACTCGGGAGGAAATTAAACGCAGAATAAATATGGGAAATGCCTGTTAGTATTCGGTTGAGAAGCTTTTGTCATCTAGTCTTCTGTCAAAAAGTCTGAAAGTTAGAATTTATAAAACAGTTATATTACCGGTTGTTCTGTATGGTTGTGAAACTTGGACTCTCACTCTGAGAGAGGAAAATAGGTTAAGGGTGTTTGAGAATAAGGTTCTTAGGAAAATATTTGGGGCTAAGAGGGATGAAATTACAGGAGAATGGAGAAAATTACACACAGCAGAGCTGCACGCATTGTATACTTCACCTGACATAATTAGGAACATTAAATCCAGACGTTTGAGATGGGCAGGACATGTAGCACGTATGGGCGAATCCAGAAATGCATATAGAGTGTTAGTTGGGAGGCCGGAGGGAAAAAGACCTTTGGAGAGGCCGTGACGTAGATGGGAAAATAATATTAAAATGGATTTGAGGGAGGTAGGATATGATGGTAGAGACTGGATTAATCTTGCACAGGATAGGGACCGATGGCGGGGTTATGTGAGGGCGGCAATGAACCTATGGGTTCCTTAAAAGCCAGTAAGTAAGTAAGTATCATTAATAATTTTGTAAATGTTTCATATAAACAACTTCCTTATGTCTATTGAAACTCAGTTAAGAGGGAGGTACACCATTGGCCTGCAAGCATTGAGTAAAATTAATTTTTCAATTAATTCAACTGCTGGTCTCTCATTAAAAATCGGTTAGCCTCTTTTGGTATTATTTGTGATATTTTTAGTAATAGTATGAATGTTATACTACTTCTTGCATAAAATATTTTATAAAAAAAAAACAGATTTATTTCAATGGTCAATATCTCGAAACAGGTTTTTGGCGCTTGGATGACTATTGCTATCACCGTCCAATTTATCACAGGTACTTAGAAATCTCATAAGTTCCCTTTCAGTTTGTGACACTTTCATCCCTTTATAGTTTTTATTCTGTCCTGGTCAAATATAATTTCAACTTTACTTAACAAATGAAGAGTTCGCGGGAAAAACGATGAATGTCACATTTATGTTAAGGATTACATAATGATCTAATTGAGTCTATAACTGCAAGATGTAGTGCTGTTTCTATAGAAAATAAAGGAAAGGATTACTGTATTCGTGGTGACAATTCTCCTTTTTACCATTTTTCATAAGAACAACATTAAATTTCGCAGTGATACATTGAATTAGATAATGACATCAACCTTAAGAAAACTGTGACATAGTTTTTCCCGCGAACTCTTCAAATAATAATAATAATAATAATAATAATAATAATAATAATAATAATAATCATCATCATCATCATCATCATCATCATCCATAGCGCTACAGCCCAGATCGGGCCTCGGCTTCCTTAAGAATTCTTCTCCATCGGTCTCGATCTTTAGCCACCGTCCACCAGTTCTTCACTCCAAGCCTCTTAATGTCGTCCATAACACAGTCCATCCATCGTAGCTTTGGCCTTCCAACTCTTCTTCTTCCAACAATCCCATATTCCATAACCTTCCTAGGTATTTCACATTCATCCATTCTCTTAACATGCCCTGCCCATCTCAGACGAGCAATCTTAATGGATGTTATTATATCGGGAGACTCATAAAGCTGGTATAATTCGTTGTTATATCTTATTCTCCAAGTTTCACCATCCCTTACAGGTCCAAAAATCCTTCGCAATATCTTCCTTTCAAATGCGGCCAATCTAAATTTATCCCTTTCACTAAAAGGCCATGTCTCTGATGCATAGGTCAACGCTGGTTTTATTAGGGTCTTATATAGTCTACATTTTGTGCCACGAGATAGCAATCTTGATTTAACTTGTTTTTGCAGCCCATAATAACACCTATTGGCGCTTTGTATTCTTCTACTTATTTCCTCTGAGATATCATTGTTACTATTAGCTAATGATCCAAGATATACAAAGCTCTGGACTGTCTCAAAATAATAATAATAATAATAATAATAATAATAATAATACAATTTTTATTTCTAGAATAAAGATAAATATTATTTTTATATATAAAAATCACTCTAGCATCCCAAGAAAGAGAACATACTCGTACTCCGTGGGCATTCCACAATATTTTAAAAGAAGTTGGTCTATTTAATTAATTAAAAAAATATAAATTGAAGAGAGAAACAGGAAAACATAGATATTACAGTAATTGAAATTTTATGTTGCCTCCTTAAATTATAGTTTTAATTGATTTTTTAAAATAAGTAGCATTAGCAAATTGAATGTTTGAGAATTTAGCTGTTATCTTGTTATAGAACCTTGGATCGGAATTGCTACTGTGATTATAAGCTACACTTGTGGTGCATTTAGGTTCTGTCATTCGCATGGAATCTGAATTTTTTAGTTTTATGTTTAAGTGAATATAAATTAAGTATATTACTGTTTTTATGTACGAAATTCAATAAGCTGTTATAAATTTCGTGAATATTAAATACTTAAAATTAAGAATGCAATAGTTCTGAGGGCTAATAAAGAGACTTATTAAGACATATTTTTATTATTCTTTTCTGTGGCAGTGTTACTGGCATGAGGGAGGTACTAAAAGCACAACCCCATTCCATAATACCATATTGTAATATAGTTTGTACTGTTGTTGTTGTTGTTTAGTCAACTTTCCGAAGACAGGTCTGAACCTCACAAGTGACACCAACATGCCACCACTTATGAGACAACAAGGCCAGGAGATAATGGGGTAGGAAGGCCAGTTCCTTTCCCTCTACATTACATACATCATCGAATAGCTACATATTACACTAATCAGACTTCAGATGCATTCTTCCTCTGAAACATATCGTCAAGTGAGATGGACTGCCTGATAAGAAACGAACATATCAGCCGAAACCTCAATCAGAGACGTATAGTTTGTACTAATGCGAAGTAAATCATTCGTAAAGTATGAATTATGCCCTAGATAATTAATTTCTTTCACAATAAGGATGTACTAAGAAACGATTTTGTCAATTTTGTTGAAAGAATTTGATATTTAATTTTTTAAGATTAAAAATTGTAGGCCTATATGGTTCAGAGAACTTTGCAACAGATTTTTATAGGCACTTGTCAGAAGGAGCTTTTCAGAAGGATTTTAGACAACTTAATACAGTAGAACCTCTATTATCCGAGGTAATGAAGGGGGTGGAGTGAACGGTTAATCGAAAAAATCGGATAATCCGTACCATATAAGGTTTTCATAAATTAAGTGCATAGATTAATACAATTTCGTAATTTCCTCCGTGGTCTTCTGTTTTAACATTCTAGATAACAGATCATACGTTCACTAATTTAAGTCTGATTTTCAACGGCAAAACTCCTTATGACGGCTGTCTGTGAAAAGATAGGAATAGTAGACCTACAGGTCTCATGTTGTAGATTTACATACTTTATACACTTTATATATTTTTTTTCATTAAATCGTGCACAGTTGTAATTCCTATTTCGTATTCTGATGAGAGATGAACTACAGTTTCTCTTTTTCCAAACCATTCAATTACTTGTACTTTTTTCGTAGCACAACACGTTTTCTTTTGACACCTGTAGAAAACATTTTGTATAGAAGTTAGACAGTACGGCCCTTTTAAGAGTAGACCATACTGTATAAGGGTAAAGGTTTGTAAAGAAAACACTCTGTAAAAAAAAATCGTACTAATATAATGTAGCCTACATACAGTACTTCATATTTTTCTACATAAAAAAAGAGCGAGAGAGAAAGTTAGTCGGATAATCCATCAATCGGTTAATAGGGTGACGGATAATCGAGGTTCTACTATATTAAGCTTCAAAAATTTTCGTGAGCGAGATATGGCCGATGAGTTTTGCATGGAATCCTCTGTCAAAGACACGTGTCATAAATCAACGACAAGGGACTCACAACTTACATCTCTCCAATACTAGGGATTTTATCGCCCTTTAAAATCCACCGTCTTCGGACCAGTTTTGAAACCGAAAATCTGATATTAACCTGCCAAAATTGCAACTGCTAAATCACTCTTTATGTCACAAAACTGATTATAATCTGCTGTTTTCATTTATTTTATATCAATTTTAATCTTTCATTTATTTCAGGGGATAATTATTGCTATAGACTGCATTCAATTTTCGTCCTGATATTTCCTTCATAAGTATGACAGACATGGGGTATTAATTAAATCTGGCCAGCTGGAAAAGTTCGAGAAGAATTTATAAGAAGATAAGATCTAGTTAATCTCCGTTTGAAAAAGAAAAGAAATAAGTTGGTGGGAGTGAGATGAACGAAAGCTGGTGGGGGAGAGAAGTTAGAGAAAACTATGATGGAATTTTAATTTCGGCATTCCATATCCGAGCCTGAAGCAGCTACTGTCGACGTCACCACATCCGAAAGGGACTTTATTTCAACTCTGCCCCCATATATCCACATTATGTAACTGAATAGATATAGGAATGCAACGGAAGAATGCAAGATATGGTTTCGAAGAGAGACATTCTACAATTATTTGAATATTGGAGTCTCTTGCTACATGTTCCACCAAATAATTGAAAAATAATGCAACCCGATTCTGATTTGAAGTTCTTAAAAGGTAGTTATTGCCGCATTCCGAAGTAATGAAAGTTTATTAGAATCTACTGATGTTCCGTGACTCATATTAGTTTTCTAGGCAATATAAAGGATGTGAAATATCTACGAAGTAATATAAAATTCGAATATAATCGGGGATCTTCACAAGGTTCTTTCTCATTGCAATGTGTATTCTACTGGTACTTTGATTTTAATAACGATTGCACAGTGTGTTTAAAAGATTTATTTCAGCATCATCTGAATCATAAAATAGGCATGGCAGCCATTTTCCTTTTGCTTTACGAAGAAACTTGTATTTTAGCAGGAATATTTATATTTTGTTTATACAGGATGATTCACGAGGATTTACCATCCTTTACGGAGCTTATTTCCGAAGACATTCTGAGCAAAAAAGTCATATAAACATTTATTCTTATCTCAATATTTTCAGAATTACACTAATTTGAAGTTGTTTGTAAAATATCGTTATTTTTTTAGTTTTAAGGGTAAAAAATCATTCATGAGTATCATTTCTTTAATTAGCTAATATTGTTCATAATGTGTGCATACGATTCATTTGCAATACTCGTAAATTTGACCATATAACACCTTCCCTCCAGTTACATTCATGGGTGCGTCTGGAGGAACGTAGAACAATACATTCACTGTCTCTTCTATTTAGAATCATGCATACTTCTACTCCGAATTATCTCTTATCTCGCTTTCAATTTCTTACAACTCTTCGAAACCGGCATCAAGCACTTCTTTCTATCCCTCATCACAGAACGTTTTATACTCATCCTCCTACACTGTAGAAATACCTCGTCTCTGGAATTCGTTACCTAATGACGTCAGAGACTGCCGGACTTTATCACAATTCAAAATTGAATTGGAAAATTTTGTCTTATTTAATGCTTTTCAGGTATTGCTAGTAGTGTTGATTTGTGTTTTTTTTACTCTAGATTAAAATCGCAAGTTTCTTGTTTATGTTAGTTAATTAGTTAGGATACAATTAATTATACTTAATCATTCATTTAAAGTTTGTGTGACTGCAACCTGTGTATATTTTTGTGTGACTTTACTTTGTTTATAGTTTTTTTTTCTTTTCCTTTTTATTTCTGTTATTGCATTTGTATCTCTGGTGGTGTGGAAGAGAAGGCCTGATGGCCTTAACTACACCAGAATAAATAAATAAATAAATAAATAATAAATAAATAAATAAATAAATAAATAAATAAATAAATAAATAAATAAATAAATAAATAAATAAATAAATAAATAAATAAATAAATAAATAAATAAATAAATGTGTTGTGAATTCCATAGTTGCTTCGTACAGAATTCTTTTTAACCACAAAATTACATTTTCATATGCATTTATCACAACAATTGTTACAAATCACTCCACTCTTGTAAATTCTTTAAGACTATACATTAGGATGCATAATTAAACTGTAAAGAATCAAATTCCTAAAGTTGTATGATTTCTAACAATTTTTGCGTAAGAATGATGTTGTTTTTAGTTAAAAAAATGAAAAACAAAATCTGTACAAAGCAATTACAACGCAATTTTAGCTTCAGAACACTAGCCAATTAAAGAAATGATACTTCTGAACAGTTAATTCTTTATTTGTAATATTCTTTTACCCTTAAAACTAAAGAAAAGTGGTATTTTATTAACAAATTCAAATTAATGTAACTTTGAAAATATTGAGATCAGAACAAATATTTATAAGTTGTAACATATTTTGCTCAGTATGTCTTCGGAAATAAGCTCCGTATATCACGGTAAATCCTCGTGAACCACCCTGTATAATGTCAATCACTTTATTGCGATCTAATAAACATTAATTAATTATAATAAAAGTTTTAGCCTGCTTTCTGAATAATCAAGTTAAATTTCAATTTCATGCTATATCATACAGATTACACTTTAAAAATATAAGAATTTAAAATTTCTGAGACTTTTCTCTATACAAGGAGAACGAAGGGGTTCAGACACCTGCCATTTCTACTGTAGCATTCCCGCATGTTTACTAATAATAATAAAATCCAGCAAATCCGTTGCACTTTTTTCCATATTTATTTTATGCCTACCTAAAATGTTTCAGGCTCTAATCTCCGGAAATATTGGCGATATGAAGGAACGGGAGTGGTGTTGTATTCCCCTTGACTTACTTCAAAATGCGAATCCGGAACGCAAGCTAATTTTCGAGAAAAATATACCAACCTCTATTCCACCAACATTCTTGCCGCCATAACTCCGTCGTATGTGTAGTGAGAATAAACTCTATCTGTATTGTAAAGGAAAATCCTCTGCCCCGGGCATATGTACGGTAGAGGCCGGCAAATTAAAAAAAAAAAATGATCATTTTGATTTTCCAAAAGAGACTTTCACTACATAAGGAGAAAGAAAAGGCTCAGACACCTGCCCTTTTCACTATAGCATCCCCGCATGTTTACAAATAACCCCCAATAAAATGAAGCAAATGCGTTGCACTTTTTTCCATATTTATTTTTTGCCTACCTAAAAAGTTTCAGTGTCTAGCCTCCAGAAATAATAGCGATATCAAGGAACGGGATGTAGTGTTGTATTCCCCCTTGACTTCAGACACGATAACATCAAAATGGGAATCCGGGACACAAGCTGCTTATGGAAAAAAAAAAAAAACAACAAAATACCGACAACATTCTTGCCACCATAACTCCGCCTTATGTGTAGTGACAACAAAGCTGGTAAGTGTGGCCAATAGAGAGCCTTGAACTGTATCTGTAGTGGAAAGGACAACCCTCTGTTCCCCATTCACATGGACGGCAAATTAAAAAAAAAAAACCGGGCAAATCGCAATATAGCGATCGCAGAAGCTCCGCCCACGACCCTTTCCACTTTTCCCCTACTAGCTCAACAGACACTCTACGTGATAAGTGAGTGTTGTGTAGAATGCACATTTCATGTGGGTGGGGATAACTTCCAATACTGGCGTTCGCTATAAGTTATTGCGATTTATCCAACAAATCGTCATTTTCACTGTTCAAAACAGACTTTGCTCTATACAAGGAGAACGAAGGGGCTCAGACATCTATATTTTCAGTGTAGCATCCCTGCATGTTTACTAATAACCGCCAATAAAATCGAGCAAATCCGTTGCACTTTTTTCCATACTTATTTTTTGCCTACCTAAAACGTTTCAACCTCTAATCTCCAGAAATAATAGCGGTATCAAGGAACGGGATGCGGTGTTGTATTCCCCCTTGACTTACTTCTGACACGATATCATCAAAATGGGAATCCGGAACACAAACTGATTTTCCAGAAAAAAATAAATATCAAGGCCTCTATTCCGCCAACATTCTTGCCGCTATAACTCCGCCGTATGTGTAGTGAGAATAAAGCTGATAAGTGCGGCAAATAGAGCTCCTCGAACTATATCTGTACTGTAAAGACAACCCTCTGTCCCCTGACATATGTACGGTAGAGGCCGGTAAATAAAAAAAAATAGTGATTTTTTACCTTCCAAAACAGACTTTTCTCTACACATAGAGAACGAAAGGGTTCAGACAGCTGCCCTTTTCACTGTAGCATCCCCGCATGTTTACCAATAACCGCCAATAAAATCGAGCAAATCCCTTGCACATTTCTCAATATTTATTTTTTTCCCACTTGAAATGTTTCATTCTCTAATCTACGGAAATAATGGGGATTTCGAGAAACGGGATGTGGTGTTGTATTTCCCTTTGACCTACATTGGACACGATAGCATCAAAATGGGAATCCGGTAAACAAGCTGCTTATCGAAAAAAAAAATACCGACAACATTCTTGCCGCCATAACTCCGCCATATATGTAGTGAGAACAAAGCGGATACGTGCGGCGAATAGAGCTCCTCGAGCTGTATTAGTAGTGTGAAGGTCAACCCTCTGTACCCAGGCAATTAACGGCAGAGGCGGCAAAATTTAAAAAACGATCAATTTTAGTTTCCAAAACAGACCTTCCTCTACACAAGGAGAACGAAGGGGCTCAGATACCTACCCTTTTCACTGTCGCATCCTCGCATGTTTACTAATAACCGCCAATAAAATCGAGCTAATTCGTTGCCCTTTTTCCAAACTTATAATCTGGCCTACCTAAAATGTTTCAATCTCTAATCTCCGGAAATATTGGCGATTTCGAGGAAAGGGATGTGGTGTTGTTTTTCCCCTTGATTTACTTCGGACACGATAGCATCAAAATGGGAAACAGGAACACAAGCTAATTTTCGAAAAATAAATACCAAGGCTTTAAACCACTATTCCGCCAACATTCTCTCAGAGACCATCTACCTACAAATGCCTCTGCTGTATTCCTATTGATCTGATAAGAGTTCGTGTTAAATTCCGAAAATGTTTCGATACGTATAAATACCAGAATTTTTTCCCGGTTAACAGGAAAATATAATTCGAAAGGAGGTGTGAGGATTCTGTTAGTGAACTGAACCCAAATGTAGTTCTACCTACTTTGCAATCGATTCCATTACTAGGCATGTAGAACACGCTTTTAGGACGTGCTCACGAACACTCTTCTAATACTTCCTCAATCATTCTGTTAACCTAGTAAGACAATAATCTTTATCCTCCCTGCGACGGATACTGTATAATTTACGACATCTCTAGACATATCAGAGTATCACAATAAGTAGAGACGTATTTATTATGTTTTATTTTCTTAATGGTATGCACCATAATATGGAATTCTACAGTCCCAGCAGCAATACCGATTGCAGATCATACAACAGTCTAAAATAGTTTCCGTAATATATAAGTTAATTCCAAATACCATGCAATCGATATAATCGCAAAGTATAGAGAATGAAAAAATACTTCACGTTCAGGGACTACCTGAAACTGTCACCTCTCTGTTTTTGTTAGTTGTGAAATGAGTTTGTAATAAACTCCGAAAATGTTTTGATACGTATAAACAGCAGAATTTTTTTTCCCGGTTGACAGGAAAGTATAATTCGAAAGTAAATGTGAGTATCCTGTTAGTGAACTGAACCGAAATATAGTTCTATCTCCCTTGCAATCGATACCATTACTAGGCATTTAGAACACGCATTTACGACGTGCTCACGAACACACTCTTAATACCTCCTCGATCACTCTGTTAACATAGTAGGAGAATATAATCCTTGTCCTCGCTGCGACGGATACTGTATAACTTACGACTTCTATAGACGTATCGGTGTATCACAGTAAGTAGAGACGTATTAATATGTATATTTTTCTTAATAATATACACCATAATGTAGGATTCTACAATCCCAGCATCTATATCGATTGCACAGTAAAAAACATTGTAAAATATTTTACGTAATGAATCAGTACCTGCCATATACTGTGTAAACAATGTAATTGCAAAGTATATAGAATTACGGAGAACTTCTTGTTTAGAGACTACCTACAAATGCCTCCTCTGCGTTTCTATTGGTCTGAAACAAGTTTGTGTTGTTTTGGAAAGAAGCAAAATTTTTTCCCGGTTAGCATGATAGTATAATTCGAAAAAAGGTATCAGGATTCTGTTAGTGAACTGAATTCAAATGTAGTTCTGCCTACCTTGCAATCGATAACATAACTAGGCATGTAGAACACGCGTTTAGGACGTGTTCACGAACATTCGCGTTATACCTCCTTGATAATTCTTTTAACCTAGAAGGAGAAAGTCACCTGCCTCCTCGCTGTGTCGGATACTGTATAACTTACGACATCTCTGGACGTATCAGAGTGTCACATCGATAGATAGGTAGGTAGGTAGGTAGGTTGGTCGACTTCAACGGCATGTCCACCTTTTAGAAGAATGGTTCCGACATTGGCGCTTAACTGTAAATACAATGAAGAGTCAAGTCATAGCCTTCAGTAGAACTCGAAGTGTACCACAAACTAAACTCACACTGTATGGTACTGCCCTTGAATTTCAGGATTCTGTTAAGTATCTTGGAATCCATTTGGACAGTCGTCTGTTATGGCATACCAACATTGCAAATATGCGAGCAAAAACAATAGCAAGAATGGTACAACTGTGTCCCCTTTTAAAAACACGTGCATTGTCAACATCTAAAAAAGTAACAATTTATAAATTGCTGATTAGATCAGTGCTTTTGTATGGTTCTACAGTATGGGGATACGCACCTAAGACAACATTAGATCCCATTCGAGTTGTACAAAATAAAGTATTACGTGTAATTCATAACAGCGGATGGTACACAAGAAACGAAGAGATACATCAAGATCTAAAAGTGGAAAGTATCCCAGTTATCATTAGGAGATTCGCTGAAACATTTTATAAACAGGCACATTCCCACCAAAATGTGTATGTATCAAAACTAGGAACTTATAACCCTCAGTACTACACAAGACATCGTACACCTTTGTTCCTCTTCTCATAGTTATCTGTCAAATTTGTTTTCATGCTGTTCATCCTGGTTATGACGGGAGTGCAGCATCATAAATGAACTACCTCTCAGCAATAAGTAAAAGTAATTAGGAACAGTCGGGAGATCACCCAAGATTTCGATACTGTATCCAAAAGTTGACGAATTAAAAAAAAAAAAAAAAAAAAAAAAGGTAGGTAGGTAGGTAGGTAGAACTTACTGAAAGAGGCATATAAATTGCCACCAATTGAAAAAAAAGATAGATAGATAGATAGATAGATAGATAGATAGATAGATAGATAGATAGATAGATAGATAGATAGATAGATAGATAGATAGATAGATAGATAGATAGATAGATAGATAGATAGATAGATAGATAGATAGATAGATAGATAGATAGATAGGTAGGTAGGTAGGTAGGTAGGTAGGTAGATAGGTAGGTAGGTAGATAGGTAGATAGGTAGAAAGGTAGGTAGATAGGTAGATAGGTAGGTAGATAGGTAGATAGGTAGGTAGATAGATAGATAGATAGATAGATAGATAGATAGATAGATAGATAGATAGATAGATAGATAGATAGATAGATAGATAGATAGATAGATAGACAGACAGACAGACAGACAGACAGACAGACAGACAGACAGACAGACAGACAGACAGACAGACAGACAGACAGACAGACAGACAGACAGACAGACAGACAGACAGACAGATAGATAGATAGATAGATAGATAGATACTTTATTGCTTGGACATAAGTATGTTATGCATAGCAACGTCAATATAAATAAAATCATACCAAATTATTTGTCAAGTTAAAATATTCGTTAATGCTATACAAACTATGCTCATACAATTTTCTTTTAATTAACAATTTGAATGAATCATAATTTAAATTTTTAGTTGAATTTAGTAAGTTATTATAACACTTCAGAGACATATAATAAAAACTGTATTGTGTAGTCTTGTATCTGCATAAATCAAGTCTTATACCGTTACAACGTCTCGTATGGTGTTCGTAAAAATGCAAGTTCAAAGAGAAATTATCTATATTCATTTTGGTATGTAACAAACACTGCAATACATATAGCGATGGAAGAGTGAAAATTTTACAGGATTGAAATAAAGGTTTACAATAAGTAGAAACGTATTATTATGTTTTGTTTTGTTAATACTGTAGTATGCACCATAATATGGAATTCTATATTCCTAGCATCTATAATCTATCTATTGTAGAGTAAAAAAAAAAACATTTTAAAGTAGTTAAGAAATTTATCAGTGACTTCCAGATACCATGCAAACAGTATAATTGCAAAGTATAGTAAATTGAAACATGCTTCTCTTTCAGATACTAACTCCAAATGCCTGCCCTTTATTTTTATTGGTGTCATACGAGTTTTTCTTAAAATCTGTAAATGTGTCGATACTATTCGCAGCAAACATTTTCCCCGGCTAATAGGAAAGTATAATTCGAAAGGAGGTGTCAGGACTCGGTTCATGAACTGAACCCAAATGTAGTTCTACATACTTTGCAATCGATTCCATTACTAGGCATGTAGAACACGCTTTTAGGACGTGATCACGAAAACTCTCCTAATACCTCCTTAATCATTCTGTTAACCTAGTAGTAGAATGTAATCTTTGTTCTTGCTGCGAGTATACTCTATAAATTACATCTCTAGAAGTGCCGGTGTATTACAACAAGTAGAGTCGTATTTTTTTTTCTTTTTTCATTGATTGATTTTTCATAAGTACCAGGTCGAAATTGACCCTTTCCTTTTAAAAGAAGTGTAGGAGATCATATGACAAGTTGGAAATTAAAATATTTCAAGGCACCGTAACTCTACCAATAGCAGGGTGAGCATGTTGATAATGTCATGTAAAAGGAACCGGTATATTTTTACTTATTAGTGGGTTTGGATGTTTATGGAGGGATGTTAGAAATGTTGTACGAAGAGTTTTGATATAAGCTGAGAAGTGCAGTAAGAGTCGTATTAATAGATCTTGTTTACTAAGTAGTATGCATCATAATATGGAATTCTACAGTCCCTGCAGCAATACCGATTGCAGGTTATACAACATCCTAAAATAGTTTCCGTAATATATAAGTTAATTTCAAATACCATGCAATCGATATAATCGCATAGCATAAAGATTTAAAAATACTTCACGTTCAGGAACTACCTGAAACTGTCTCCTCTCTGTTTTTGTTTGTTACGAAACAAGTTTGTAATAAATTCTGAAAATGTTCCGTTACGTATAAACAGCAGAATGTTTTCCCGGTTAACAGAAAACTATAATTCGAAAGTAGATGTCAGTATTCTGTTAGTGAACTGAACCGAAATGTAGTTCTATATACATTGCAATCGATATCATTACTAGGCATGTAGAATACCCTTTTAGGACGTGCTCACAGATCATTCTGTTAACCTAGTAGTAGAATGTAATCTTTGTCCTGGCTGGGAGTATAATGTATAACTTACGACATCTCTAGACGTGTCGGTGTGTTACAACAAGTAGTGTCGTATTAATAGATCCATTTGTTTTCATGCTGTTCATCCTGGTTATGACGGGAGTGCAGCATCATAAATGAACTACCTCTCAGCAATAAGTAAAAGTAATTAGGAACAGTCGGGAGATCACCCAAGATTTCGATACTGTATCCAAAAGTTGACGAATTAAAAAAAAAAAAAAAAAAAAAAAAAAAAAATAGATCTTGTTTACTAAGTAGTATGCACCATAATATGGAATTCTACAGTCCCTGCAGCAATACCGATTGCAGATTATACAACATCCTTAAAATAGTTTCCGTAATATATAAGTTAATTTCAAATACCATGCAATCGATATAGTCGCATAGTATAAAGCTTTAAAAAATACTTCACGTTCAGGGACTATCTGAAACTGTCACCTCTCTGATTTTGTTTGTTGTAAAACAAGTTTGTAATAAATCCCGAAAATGTTTGGATACGTATAAACAGGAGAAAGTTTTCCCGGTTAACAGGAAAGTATAATTCGAAAGTAGATGTGAGTTTTCTGTTAGTGAACTGAACCGAACTGTAGTTCTATCTACCTTGCAATCGATATCATTACTAGGCATGTAGAACACCCTTTAGGACGTGCTCTGAAACACTCTCGTAATACCTCCTCGAGCATTCTGTTAACCTAGTAGGAGAATGTAGTCTTTGTCCTCCCTGCGGCACATTGTATAACTTACGACATCTCTAGACGTATCGGTGTATTACAATAAGTCGAATCGTAATAATTGACCCTGTTTTCTGAGTATATGCACCATAATATGGAGTTCTACATTTGTAGGAGCAATACCGACTGCAGATTATATAACTTGTTTGAAGATTAGGATAATTGACATTAGTAAATGGAAGTTTTTCAGTGCGAACTATACAATTGAGCAATCTTTAAAACCTGGTAAGGAGATTACATTGAAATAATTATAAACGTTGCTGATTTTATGTTCGAGAGCGAGTAAGCAATTCACGTTTATATGTACTTCATTAAAGGGTTAGCCAAAACTTAGAGCAGCAAAATTTTAGAAATAATTATAAATTTTTGTTCTCTGTTATTGTAGGTTGTGCTATAATGGAAATTTGTATGTGTAAAATACTCTCTTTCTGCTATATGAAATAATTATTTTCACGATTTAAAATTATTATTATTATTATTATTATTATTATTATTATTATTATTATCATCATTATTATTATTATTACTGTTATTATTATTACTATTATAAATATTATTAATTCATTACTTTTTGCAGACAATTTAGCTCTGGTGGCATCCTCAGAAGATGAATTACAACGCTCCATTTTTAATTTTAACAAAATTGGAATTAAATATGTTTTGCAAATCAATAAAGAAAAAACTAAAATTATGGCCTTCTGCGGAAAATACCATGTGTCTAGTAAAATATGTTTAGATTAAAAAATATTAGAAAGAGTAAATTATTTTACATATCTCGGATACACATTATCTTTTTTCGATGAAGTAGACATTTCACAGAAAATTTCTAAATACACCAAAACAATGGGAATAATTAACAACATTACGAAACCTTCCCTAGTACAAAGGCATACTAGAATTCGCCTATAGAAGACCTTGGCGAGACCTGTACTTTGTTACGGCAGTGAGGCATGGACATTGAGGATGACAGACGAAATCAGAATAACGGCTAATGAAACGAAATTTATGAAATATACAGCGGGATATACGAAATGGGATCACAAATGCAATGAAGATGTAATGGAAGAATTACAACTACAACCTGTAATTAATCACGTAGAACATTATCAGAACAACTGAATAAATCATCTGCATCGCATGCGTAGAGATAGAATCCCAAAAGTCATGTTCCACTATCGTCCAAACGGGAAGAGCTCTCTCAGTCGTCTAAAGAAGCGCTGGATTAAAAATTCAACTGTGAAATTGTAACAGGCCATTTGGCCTAATACTTGAAGGGATGAAGAAGAAGAACATTATTATTATTATTATTATTATTATTATTATTATTATTATTATTATTATTATTATTATTATTATAAATTGTGGCAGTTCAGTGTGCAGTGATGAAGCGTTTCCCTCATAACTCAAAAGTTATCAAATATTCTGCATGAAATGGTTTGTGTGTATTTATGCATGTCATGTCTACAATATGATGCAAATCACTTCTCTAACGTTGATAGAGTGTCTGATAAAATAAAATTCATTTTAGAAAAAGGTCAGATATCTGTATTTTCTTTAACACAACATAAAAAATTTAATTTATTAAGGAATGTAGGTGAAAGAGCATGATATTGGTAACATGAGCTTCAGCAATTAAATGAAAGAGTACATGAAAAAGTAAAAAACTTATGAGTTATTAGGGAAAAGCTTCATTATTGCACAATGAACTGCCACTAGCCTATTTTAAATTTGGAAAAAAGAATAAATAATTTTTAATCCAAAAAATATTTTTTCCATATAGCAAAATGACAGTGATTTACACATACCAATTTTCATTATTGGATAATATATAGTAATGGAGATAAAGGAAGTTGAATATTTAAAAAAATTTACTGCTGTAAGCAGTACCTAACCCCTTAATGACAGATTTGTCGTAATGTGGCTAATAATCCGTTTTCCCCAGGAATGTTTGTGGAAAAGAGGACTTCACCAGGCATGTAGGAGTCGTGTCACGACAGGAATTGAGTGTTTTTCTTCATTGTTAAAACAGGTGAGCTATTTTTGCTAATCACGAACATTTTCTTGCAGTATTTGCTACATAGACGTGCTATCTGACTGAAAACAATGAAAACTAAAGCATAACTAGAAGTGTTAGATTTGGAGAGTGTGATCCCAAAACGCGTTAAGTCCATTTTTATGAAAGGACTGAGCTAGGTTTTTTAATTCACCGGTCTAGGGACTAATTGAACTTTAACTGACATGCACAATGACACAAACTTCTAGAAAAGTATTGGTGTTGTTTTGGAAGCAAAGAAGCTTAAAATATGATAGAGATCTCAAACATAACAATATATTATATGTATAAAACATAACATTTTCCAAATGGTCTGAGCGAGTTTTGGATTCACTCTCTTCAATTATGTTTCGAAATTATGGTAGATAGATAGATAGATAGATAGATAGATAGATAGATAGATAGATAGATAGATAGATAGATAGATAGATAGACAGACAGACAGACAGACAGACAGACAGACAGACAGACAGACAGACAGACAGACAGACAGACAGACAGACAGACAGACAGACAGACAGACAGACAGACAGACAGACAGGCAGACAGACAGGCAGACAGACAGACAGACAGACAGACAGACAGACAGACAGACAGATTTATTCGTTCCATAATATTCTTACATTTGCTTTATAGCATAGAATAAAGAACATGTCCAATTCTTACGTTTAACAATAAAATGCAATACATATAAAATGCAAATATGAAATATGTACAGAATTAATACCTTAATAACAATAATATTTTATACAATGTAATATGTTTACATTTAACGGTATTATAATATTTACACAGTACTGTGAAATGTCAAGAATTCATCTACAGAATAGAAAGTGTGAGATATTAAGTAATTTTTTAGTTTTACCTAAAATAATGCAGGGTTTTGGCTATGATTCTTAATGTCTTCAGGAAGACTATTGAACATTTTTATCGCCATGTAACGTACTCCCCTTTGAAAGCATGATAAATTTGATGATGGCGTATGAAAATCATTCTTTCTGCGGGTATTTATACTATGTATGGCTGAGTTAGTTGGAAAATTTTCTGTATTACATAAGAGGAAATTTATTGTAGAGTATATGTATTGATTTGTTAAGGCTAGAAACTCAAATTTTTTAAAAAATAATCTACATGATTCTCTAGCCTTTGCTCCAACTATTATTCTAATGGCTCTTTTTTGTAATAAGAATATATTTTTAATATTTGCAGAATTTCCCCAAAATATTATTCTGTAGGACATAATGGAATGAAAAATAGGCAAAACATATTGTCTTTAAGATACTGCTGTTTAGAAATTATTATAGGCCTAACTTTTATTAAATGTATTGCATGAAATATTTCATTTTCACATTTTGCATTAACTAATTCAATAAATTCAGGTGCTAAAATATAGGCAGAATAATTAGAATATATCCTAGCCACACTTAAGCCATGTTTACACTAATTGACATTTGTGTTGTCTTTGAAATCGACGAAAATTTATCCTGACAATTTTTTTTTATATCCGAGGCACATGAATTTATTGTCGATTATTGCGAAATCGGAGATTTTCATGTTGCATACTTGTAGCGTGGAACTTTCAGAACGCTCAGTATTTTGATGGATATTGTTTCTTTGCTTAAATTTGATTGAGCTAAAATACCATAATTTAATTTGACCATCTCTGATGTTGTTGATGGAAAAGGAAAAATGCTGATTTTATTATTAAGCATCATTTAAACTGTTACAGAATTTATGTATGAAATACTAGCAGTAATAAAACGTAATACGAATGGTAATCTACCCTTCTCAAATACAGCTCCTATCAATATTCTGGGATTTTTCTGACATTTCCCACTAACTCGCTTTATACCGTTTATGCAAAATTAACTATGGATAAAGTTAATATTGTGAAAAGACTAGTATTTTCCCTGGCCCAAAACATTGTACTACAAATCACTGAATGTAAAAGGATTTCTCTTGGACCAAAAATAAAGTACAAATGGTGTAAAAATTAGCTTTTTACAGGGGACTAAGACAATCCAAATGGAATATTTCCTCCTATATATAATTTGAACAATGTATACTTCTGAAGGCCGTGATGCTGGCAAGAAGATGTAAAATTATCTCCAATTATTTTTTGTCATTTTACCGTGTTCAACAATTACATTTCCTTAAAATATGTGTACTTTACTGTTAAAAATAGAATAAAATGAATATAAATTACTTTATCATCTAGAAAATATTTAAAATTGAATATTTTCCCTAACATTTGCTGATATAATTATGTAAGCCTACTGATTTACGTTTGTATTGAAGACAACTTTCTTCTGTTTTTTTTTTTTTGTTTTTGTCCAAAAAATTCATTAAAATCTCAGTTTCCTCTACACATGAATACATTTTTCAGGCGACCAGTACTCCCACCCAACGCGAATGTATTTAATAATTACTACTTTCATTTTTATGTCAATAGAGAAAAGTATTATACGAGTAACGCATAATTTTTTTTAATTTGTCTTTTCCGTAGTTCTAGGTTGCGGGTTCGATCCCAACCCAGGTCAATGGCATTTCAGTGTGTACAAATGCCAAAGACTCATGTCAGTAGATTTACTGGCATGTAAACGAACTTTTGCGGGACAAAATTCCGACACACCGGCGACGCTGATAGGCTATAACCTCTGCAGTTGCGAGCGTCGTTAAATAAACCATAATTTAAAAACATATATTTTATTTATTTATTTATTTACTTGTTTATTTACTTATTTATTTATTTATTATTCAATTAGTTGGACTCGGTAGCGTAATCGGTATAGCGCTGACTTTCTGCATTCGAGGTTGCGGGTTCGATCTCGACCCAGGTCAATGGCATTTCACTGTGTATAAATGTCAAAGGCACATGTCAGTAGATTTACCGACACACCGGCGACGCTGATAGGCTATAACCTCTGTAGTTGCGGGAGTCGTTAAATAAACCATAATTTAAAATTCTTATTTACTTGTTTATTTATTTATTTATTTATTTATTTATTTATTTATTTATTTATTTATGTATTTATTTATATATTTATGTATTTATTTATTTATCCATTCGTCCGTCCGTCCATCCATCAATCCATCAATTCATCCATTCATCCATCCATCCATCCATCCATCCAACCATCCATCCATCTATTTATTTATTTATATATATATATATATATATATTTATTTATTGTATTTATTTATTGTATTTATAGATACATTCTACTACATTATATTAATTTTTTTAATGTTGTGTCATAATGGATTAACTCACTCTTAAATTTTTTAATATCCATTCCCTTATGATCAATTTTTTATTCTCCTTAATATTTCTTCACTTTCATGCTCTACCTGATATTTGCCGATTGCAGGGAACTTGCCCCACGTGTTATATATAAGTAGGTAAACATTGGCTTTGTCCTATATCGACGGAGCATTATATTGTTAGTTCTTATATCCGAAGTGTCCGAATTTCGCTACCATACAGCAAATTTGGAACAGATTAAATATTTAATTCCTTGAGTTTTGATAACCTTGGACCTGATTAGGTTTGATATATTTTATTTAAAACGCCTAAGATTTGTATATTAGCAAAAACAAACAATGAAGAAACAGTTGAATTCCAAATGCAATGAACGATGGCTGTCATTATGCGTCGTATTTGGAGATAATCTATAAACACGCAGTGACAATGTTTTAAACACTTTTTAGCTTTAATATCTGACACATTGTTATTTTATTAAGTGACGTTGAGATCCTAGAACTCCTGAAAACTCCTGCATATTATATTATATAACGACATACTGGTCCTATTGCGCAGTTTATTCTCTGTTCATGACGTCAGAGTATGAGTCACTGTGTCCACTTTGAGCGCATTTGCCTCGTGTCTGTCCGCGTACTGTTGTTGAGGCTGAAACATTCCTATGCCAGACGGAAGGGAATCGAATGCGGAAATTTTCACTCTGGATAAATTATCATCATCATCATCATCAACAACAACAACCATACTGGTTGGGTCCTTTTGTCCATTCCAGCTTCAACGTCTTGTCTCTTAATTTAAAATTTTGTTGATCTCTTATAGAAATTGTTCGATTAAAACATCTGTTCTCTCAGTTTCTTGCATGTGCGGCCTCCGTCTATAATGTAATATTATTCTAGGGGATCTGTCCTTTTTGTTCCGTTCTCTGTGTGTCTTGAAGCTTTTTAATTTAATATTCCTTGATTTTTATATTTATGCCAATATCTATTATCTGGAGTCCCTCGCATATTTCGTCATAATACGTTTTATTGCTGAAAAATATTAAAATAGACGCAAAGTAATATCATATATTTATTACAAACTGCGTCATATATCGTCGTTTACTGTATATGACCTATTAATGTAAAGATACTCAACGATTTTATATTCCGTGTAAATATATGTGCATATATTTGAACTGAGTTGAATTGAATTTCGAGATGTGGCCACTGCGGCTTTTCAAAATTTATTTCGCTAATGCTCAAACGAGACGTATTCCCAAATCAACACAGGCTGACTAAACTAAGTTTCGTTGCGTATCTAGGTTTCGAGCAGGCAACCCCCTGGTCCATATATCAGCCCGATCTCATTATAATCTCTTCCTATTATCTAGCATTGTTTGAAATATATTAACATTCCATGTATATTAGTTTAATTTTGCCATACAGTTTGTATTTCATTATTTAATTATTAGTTCATAGTATTTTACTGTTCCATTCGCTCTCGCGCTTGTGGAATACCCTACTCAGTGACATCAGAGACTGTCGGAATTTAGTAGCGTTCAAAAGCAAGCTTATTAAGCATTTTCTTACTGCGTAGAGTAGGTTTAATTTGGACTTAATCAATAAAAGAAATGCTTCTCTCTTC